>JAJJMB010008870.1:6439959-6547784 GCA_023531105.1 Papaver atlanticum | reverse complement strand
CTACCGATTGTAGCTCGACGGGAGCCACTTCCAAGACACGTTTTTGGATTATAAATCAAGATAACATGGTCCCAAAAGGATTCTAAGACATAAGTCTCATGAGTACTATATAAGAAGACTTCCAAAACACTAAGAAGGGATCTTTTACACAACTTTGCAAGCTTGGAGAGGAAGAACAACAACTGAGCTAAGGTTTTGGAGCGGTTTTCATCAATCGTAACGATTTCTTCTCTAGTTTATCATATATATAACATGGATGCTTCTACATCCAAGAGTAGCTAAAAACCTAATTGATTGAGGATGAATTCTGAGTTCTAGACAAGATTTAAGTTATTATATGAATCTATTTTGAAGTTCTTCACATGATTATTGTTTGTTTATACTATAATTGAAATTTATGATTAATTGATAGATTGTTTAGGTGGCCAACTGAATTAATTGTTTAATTTAATCAATTGCTAGTATTGAGTTAGGAGATAAGTAATCGTCGAATAACTTGTACACAAGTAGACAACACAAGACCTTGCAGAGGGATTCTGTGGAGCGATTATGTGTATGAACAACACTAGAAAGTGGACCTTGAGCTAAGAGTCTAACTACTAGGATCAACCTAATTCACAAAAGATACAACATTCGACCAAATTACACCCTAAGTGAGCTACTACTAGGTGGTTTAGACGAATAGAATCTGGTATTGGAGAGCTTCCGTATTCAGTGATAAAAGGAATTTCGGGGATAACACTAAGCTAGTTGTTATTCCACGGTTGGTAATAATCTGTGAATTAATAGTATTAATGGATGAATATAATAACTTGATGACGGTTTAGTAACGAAGAAGGATTCCTCGATCATCTCTCTATATTGCTTACAACTTAATCTTTTAATTGCTTTGTTTAATTTACGTAAATCTAAAACAAAACCCCCTATTTGTGACCTTTTCGACAACTAAAACTCCATGCTCTTCGTGGGAACGAACTTGACTTCCATTATATTATTTATAATTGAGTGGAAATAAGATATTAATTGATTGCACCCACGACACGCATCACACATCTGTTCTTGGTGGTTAGAATATTCCAAACTTAGTTATAAAGCCTCTTTATAACTATCTCAACCAACTCCTTTTCTCTGGCATGCATGTAATGCACACACACTCGTAACTGACAGCTTGAACTCAAATCCGACAATCATTGCGATGTACTAAACTTGGCCCGTGCCAATGTTCGGCAATGGTTGCGCTTCACTCAACTTGCACTTCTGCCAAGTATTCGGCAATGGTTGCGCTTCATTCAACTTCCACTTATGCCAAGTATTCGGCAATGGTTGCGCTACAGTCATCCCGATCATGTACTTAGCTTATTTGGATGCCAACACCCAAATATCATGCCAATTGAGTCTTGAATTGCTTAGTTCAACTTCATACTTCATATGCATCACTTGCATTCTTTTTGCCGAGCAATAATCATCAATGGCGAATTTGGCAACGCCACTGTTGCATATGTATTGTCCAAGCCTTTGATAATGCTTGGGCCAATGCCATTGCATCCCTAATTCCTTCCTTGAGATGGACCAATTCTGAATCAAGGATATGCAACATTATCGCATAATATTGCATGTACTAAGTAGCCTTTTTTATCTCGGCCATGTTGGGCTACATCGTCAGACTGTGCAGCTCCATCTGCCAGACCACAACTTCAGTATTGTGCAACCTTTGCGCTTAACTGTTGGGAACGTTAACAAACCTCCCCCACCCAATCTGTTCAACGCCCTCGTTGAACGCAACAAAGTATACTCATTATACTTGTTCTTTGGTCTTGTACGCTTTTGAGCCTATCCCAGAAATCTGTAAACTTGTTTGGCCTTCTTTGCCAGAACTTATGCCTAGTACCATATGCCATCACTTAGCTTACTGCCTTGCCATTGATCCTACTGACTTGTATTGTTGTTGTCACGTTGGCCTATACTCCAACTCCCACTACAAGCGCATATCAACACCCAATACAACTTGGAAATTCCTCTTGCCAATTCCCTGAATTATGCTTGAATTTTACTTGAATCATTTGCGCCTAAGTATACGCAAGTAATGGTTCTCCCCAAACTGATCACATCGATCAATGCCATAGTATTTTGCCTTCATTCTCTGACTTTATTTGCATCATGCAACACAACAGGACTTATGCAAGACTTGGCCTCATTCATCAATCATATGCGCCTACGCAAAATTATGCCATGCCTTAAGGTATGCACCGTATGATTCCATACCACTGTTGGTATGTGCCACAATCCATAGTCTTTGCTGCACTTCGCCAACATCAGAACTTTTACTAGATTTGGTCTCCAAATCATATTGCAAACTTCACCTTCTTGGACTTGAATCATTTGTATGCTAAAGAACCAGCACCTTGCTGTTCTTTGCTTGCATTATCGCAACACCTTGATTGAAATGCATGACTTCGGTATTGTCATGACTTAGGACTACCCGGGACATCCCACCGTTACTTTGGACAAGGTATCCTCTTCACGCGCCTTTGAAACCAGCAAGGCCTCACTTGCTCTTTCAAACTGCTACGCTTTAATGTAATAGAAAAACATCATGTTCTTCCAAGCCATGAGTCAATCTTAACTCATTTTACTTGATGGGCTTACTTCTACATTCTTGTTGCGTTACTCCATGCCATCGCTGCCAAATTCCGTCGCACTTCCACATAACTCTCAACAACAAACTCGTCTATGCCACCAGCTCCTCTATTTGCTTCTTTCACTTTCAGCATCCTCTATTGCATATTTTGGCGTAATATGCTCTGTGACATCTTCCACACGAACTAGCTTTACTTTGAACGAAAAAGATAATAAATCTTGTCTCAAATACCCTCATTCGCTACTACCTTACATAGAGAAACAATTCCCAACACCAAGGTCCACTCGACCCAAACTGAAAGTGTACTCAAACTTGAGGAAATACTCACACCAACTGATTGCAACTTGCAAGACCCAACAAGCCTTACAATACTAACTTCATCTTCGTTTCTAAGCAACAAACAAGAAAGCGAGACAACACCTATTGTCCCCAATGTTGCAAATCACTTTGCCACATGCACTATTCCAACTATCAACGTTCTTATGCAACTCCTATAAATAAGCATAATATAATCGACACTTAGTTGAATACTCCTTCAAACTGAGGCTATCATGTTGCTTTAGCTTTCATGAAGAATTCTTAAAGAATGGCCTCATCCCATCTTTGTGCATCAATTATCCTAACCGCAACCAAGTTTCTTCAACTATTACATTTCTAGCTTGCAGGCCACACTTGTTCTCGACGATTATGACATGCCAATTAGCACCAACATTTTGACACAAACTTATGCACCTTTGCACAATTGAATTGGACTTAACTTGGTGATTCTGAGCATCACCATAAATCTCAGCAAAGTCATATCACTCAATGACTTCCGCAGACAAATTCCCTTGGACAGTCTCAATAAGACCATAATCCTTGCAAATGGGGCACCACTACCTACGTTCCGTGAAGCAAGAATGTCGCATTCTTCTTCAAACTTGGAACTCATTTTTACAGCCCATGCATATCTGGTTACTCTTGTATTTTCCCTTCTCCAAAATCAATTTCAGTAGCAACAATTGTTGATTTACAGTCGACAAGAACATCATCTGCTTGTAGTTTTGATCAAATGTAGGTCTTTGGAGACCCTTGTCCAAGCATATTGATCAACTCATAAACCAGATGCAAGCACACTCTTTGTGCACATCTGCAAATGCAAGACCGTGGTGTATCGGTTTTCCCCTAACTTGCACTTTTGTCTTCAGCCTTTCCATAAGCTTTATGCTAGATAAGAATTTTCTATCCAATTCTTCTCTTATGGCATCACAATTGCCACAAAAATGCTGGTTCGCAACCAGACTTTGCATTACCACCAAGGTATATGCATCGAGAGAGATAACTTTAATCTTCCATCAAACTGGCTATGATGAGACACCTTCAATTCTATCGCATAGATAGGTTCTCCATCTTCTTTTCCACTGCAAAGGCCATCAACTTCTTTGAGTTCAGGAATTTTCGCAAAATTTCCATTACCACTTGTAATGTACTCGCTACTGATAACACCACAAAGATAAGCATTCCAAATACGTAATCTTTGCATACTTGTGAGAAACATGGACTTAAACTTCTGACTTGCACCATAGAAGTCAGCATACTCCTTTGTTTTGTCATGCAATCACTTGAAAACCCAGTTTCCAATGACTCTTTCGCGTTCGTCTAACACTTTGGGCAGGAATTCAGACACTTTTTCCATGAACTTTCTTGGCATATTGCTACTTCAAGCTTCGAAGTTCATTCCAATTGATCTTTTCACACATGACCAACTTTTTCTAGTCTCCATACTATTGAAACCCAAACAATTCACCACTGAATTTGACAAACAAATGACACCAACTTAAGTAAAAGAGAAAAAAAATCAAGAACTGTGTCTGATGTAATTTTAAAGTGGTAAGTAAGGTTGTCGTTCACTCGGACTTGTGAAGATTCGAGTTTTTAAATTTAATAAAAATATATACAAAAATATTAAACAATGGTAAGAGGTACTGGGATTCGGGATTCCACCGAATTCAAAACATAAGGTTCAATTATTAATTCTTTGACAATTTTAGCTCAAGAAAGACAAGGACTCTATTTTTGCCTAGGTAGATTCTCAAAACATTGATTGTAAATCCTAAGCATGATGTATCAAAACACCTAAGCTAAGCATACATCATCAAATTAAATGACAACCAATTAATTCAAATCATATTTTCAATTAAAATTAATGCAAAAGTCTTAAAAAGAATTAATAAAATTACCCCAAGTATGATATTCGTCTTCCTCCGTCATCCCAGTGTTTGGGTTTATCTCCTCATGGTAAAAACATGCTCAAAAGATAGAAACATGGCTCAAAAGGTGTTTTTATTGAAGAGAAATAATAATACAGCGAATCTGCAACGCTTTTATGGCGTTACAGAATCACCGATACAACTGAAGTGCTGTTAATAAACAAGAATATAAGACTGCTTCTGCGACGGTTTAGTGTGGGTCGATGTTCTTCGCGACTGTTCAGTGTGCGTCTTATGTTCTTCGTGTTCTTCAGCTCCGCACCAGCAAAAAACAGCAACAGGTAACTTTCTGTTCGTCTTGATTTCTCACTCCTCAGCCCTTCTCAGCCCCAAAAACTCTAGACACCCCTTATATATGACCCAACCAATCTATTTATATCAAAAAGAGCGATTAAATCTCTCCAAAATCTTCCGAAATCTCTTTCTTTCTCTTCACGGTAAAGTTGCGGCAATTTCTTGTTTTAGAATTTCCACGCGTATCTGGGCTTTCCTTTTGATTCTAAGCTCTTCCTTAGATATATATTAAGCTTTGGGAAGAAAATCTTGCCTTTAATCTCTCTAAAATTTCCTAAAACAAGTCACACACGTGACTTTCCATATTTTTCTGTTGAGATCAAAACCTGTCGATTTAGCCCAGTTTAATCGATTTAAACACCCATGTTAAAGTCATAGACCCATAAGGAGTCTACCCTATGAGAATCAAAAGTTTAATCGACCTCAAACTCCTCCAAATCACTACCACCAAAACAGCCACAAAAACATGCCGTACGTTTTTGGTTTCCCGCCAATTTTCAGAATTTGAATGTGAAGGGGAAAGGTTACCCCTTATCCGATGGTCGCCCCTTATCCGTTGCTGGAGTCCGCATAACACTCATCCCTTGGGTTGCATTCATCAACTTTTCGAGCCAATTTCGCCACAAAAGCTTATTTCTCCAAAAACACCTACAAAGAGATAAAATACCAAAATAAGTACAAAAATGGGTACTAACATTATACACAATAGAGATGAAAATAGACACATAAATGCGTCTATCATGTGTCCCCAAACACGGCTCTGGTACCTGCTGTCACATGCCCATTTAATCGTTTAAAATTTTCATGGGACATGACCGGTAATACTATGTGGTTCAGTGAATCAACTTCACCCATAATTACTCAGCCTTGCACACTTGCATCAAAGTATGCATATGCCTTCACTCTTAAGGCAATACGCAACGGAAGTGATTTGATCCACCTGATGAAAGAGGTTTTTCATGCATCAATTCCAAACTCAACAAGATTAGCAACTTAATGAACACAAATATATACCGCAACAAACCCATTTTATTGAGCTAAAGAAAGATTACAAAACTTGTCCATCACATGGACCGAAACAGGCCATCATTTTCTTAATGATGCCTTATTTTCTCAAACATAAGACGACATCTCTCCTACTGATTTCTAATGCCTCTTGCACTATCTATATAGTAGTTACATAGCCAAAAACTGTGCACAACACTTGCACACGCATGGAACAGCCATGTGTCCCATAAGTAGTTTTCCTAACTGCCAATTTGCTTTTCAACTGCCACCTTTTGTGTTGTCAATCCAAGTGATGCCACATCTGTTCTTGGTGGTTAAAAAATGCCAAACTTAGTTATAAAGCCTCTTTATAACTATCTCAACCAACTCCTTTGCTCTTGTAAGAGTACTGCTCGGTCAAACTCGCAAGCGTTGCTATCTCAAGCTTGTTTGTCAATGTTAGTGATCAAAACTATGAGTATTGATTTCTAGTCTACTTATAGTGATGTCTCAGACTAGGATAGATTGTGTAGTTGAGCATTAGACTTCACGACGTTCATTAATTGAAGACGAAGAACTACTAAGAAGCTTGTGGAACTTCATCAACAAAAGGTATGTGGAGACTAAAACTCATCTATCACTTGGGAAGTCTATTTCTACTCTATCTCCTATATTGAGACAAAAGTCGTATTACTATACAGTATTCGATTATACACATTTGAGATTTCAAACTGAGTTTAACTCGCTTACATATTTTTCGAAATATGTGTTGGTAAGTTTTCGCTTCAACCAAGTTCATCTTATATTCTTGAAGAAAGTCAAAAGAAGATCATGTAAAAATCTCCGAGTAACATCTTACATGGTTTGTGTGATACAATCATTTGGTGTGGACTTGGAATGTTTCGTAATGATTATTTCAATAACTTAAAAATTGCTTTGATGCTAATGGTTCGTGAAAAAAGCTATTGTCATCCTCTAAGAATGTTTCAATGATTGAAATAGAGTTTAGAACACTTAACCATCATTGGATTATAAATATAGTATGTGTTCTTGCATATATGTGATCCATGACCGGAACTATAGTATGCATACTCGTATGCGTACCTGTTAGTTGTGAAATTCCATGTACCTAAGTACACATACCCGTACGCGTACTGGCGAAGGGTTTGGGTCCGGGAATTTCTGTTGTGTTTGGAAGTATGCGTACCCGTTTGCATACTGGCGAACCCAAACTCAGTCCGGCTACTTTAAGTATGCGTACCCGTTTGCATACTTAAGTGGTTAAAGTTCTAGAATCGGTTTGTTCATAAACTAATACATTTATATAATAAGGAATGCATTCTTTGAAAACCGTGGCTATAATGTTCATGAATTGATTCGAGTGAATTAAACCGATTTTGCTTCAATTGTGTTCTTGTATACTTCTACGAGAATATAGCAATTGAAAAACTCTATAACTAGTTTCATTTGAGTCATTTGAACTAGTTGTGGTTAAGATGAATAAGGTTGATATAAGAGTGTTCATATAGCTAACTTCGGTTAACTATACTGTTGAGCCAACCTAGTATACACGTTTAGGTACGGTTACTCAAACCTAAATGAAGGTACATTTCATTTGTGTATAACAAGCTAAGTTCGATCTAACGGTTGAAAGATATTAGCTTGAATCTAATCAGGTTTTCATCTAACGGTGAATATTGAATGCTTTATTACCAAGGTAACTTAGATTGCAAACCCTGATTTGAAAACTATATAAAGGAGAACTCTAGCAACTGGGAAACTTAATCCCCACACCTCCTGTGTGATACTAGTTGCGACTAGAGTCGATTCTCCTTAAACCTTAGGTTTTTCACGAAACCCTGTAGGTTAACGACTTAAAGACTTCATTGGGATTGTGAAGCCAAAACCAACTATTTTCTCTGTAGTTGCGTGTTCTGATCTTACTTCTACTATCGTGATTGAGTATTATCTTTGTTAAGATTTGCTTGAGATTTATCTCTGATAGGTAAGATTAAAAGTAGTCACAAACATCTTCGTTTCATCGTTTGTGATTCCACAATATCTTGTTTCGCTTCCATATAATTATGATTATTGTGAGGTGATTGATAATACTAGGCTGTTCTTCGGGAATATAAGTCCGGTTTATCAATTGGTTCCTATGCACCTTGATTTATTAAAAGACGGAACAAAACTCATAGGTATTTCTGTGGGAGACAGATTTATCTGTCCCAATAGACTTTTCTGTGTGAGACGGATTTGTTTATCAAGTCTTCGACTTTTGGTCGTAGCAACTCTTAGTTGTGGGTGAGATCAATAAGGGAATAAAGTGTGTGGAGTCCTGATGGGATTCAGAGACGTAAGGAACGCGACTGTACCTTAATCAGTGTGAGATTAGTTAGGGCTCAACTACATTCCAGTCCGAATTTAACTTGTAGTAGGATAGAGTCTGTAGCGGCTTAATAGAGTGTGGTGTTCAAATCTGTACTAGGTCCCGGGGGTTTTCTGCATTTGCGGTTTCCTCGTTAACAAAACTGCTGGTGTCTGTGTTATTTCTTTTCCGCATTATATTTGTTTATATAATTGAAATATCACAGGTTGTGCGTAGTTCAATCAATTGGTAAATCCAACCTTTGGTTGTTGATTGAAATTGATTGACACTTGAACATTGGTCTTTGGTACCGTTCAAGTTGTTTCTCATAATAATCAGGCTCGCGGATTTCCATCTGTTTGATTTGCTGATTACATTGATAAACGGAGATATAACTCTTGGATATATTTGTTGATTTGCTGATTACATTAAGAAACGCGATTGTACCTTAATCAGTGTGAGATTAGTTAGGGCTCAACTACATTCTAGTCTGAATTTAACTTGTAGTAGGCTAGTGTCTGTAGCGGCTTAATACAGTGTGGTGTTCAAAGCTGGACTAGGTCCTGGGGTTTTTCTGCATTTGTGGTTTCCTCGTTAACAAAATTTCTGGTATCTGTGTTATTTCTTTTCCGCATCATATTTTGTTATGTAATAGAAATATCACAGGTAGTGCGTTAAGTTCAATCAGTTCTTGAATCCGACCTTTGGGTTGTTGATTGAATTGATTGACACTTGGATATTGGTTTTTGATACCTTCCAAGTTATTTCTCTTATTCAATCGGGCTCGCAAATTCCTATTTGTTTGATTGCAGATGGAATTGAAAAATTGAGATATAACTCTTTGATATACTTTTCTATAGATTGAGTCTGACTGTCTAGTTGATTCTCTTGAAAGTATATTGGAGTTTGTCTATTCAGATTTACGAATGAAATATTGGGTGTGGTTGTTAGACCCCCTGCTTTTTCAGCTCTTGCATGAGTGTGATGCACACACACTCGTAACTGACAACTTGAACTCAAATCCGACAATCATTGTGCTGCACTAAACTTGGCCCGTGCCAATGTTCGGCAATGGTTGCTCTTCACTCAACTTGCAATTCTGCCAAGTATTCGGCAATGGTTGCGCTTCATTCAACTTGCACTTTTGCCAAGTATTCGGCAATGGTTGCGCTACAGTCATCCCCATCATGTACTTAGCTTTTTTGGATGTCAACACCCAAATATCATGCCAATTGAGTCTTGAATTGCTTAGTTCAACTTCGTACTTCATGTGCATCACTTGCATTCTTTTTGTCGAGCAATAACCATCAATGGCGCATTTGGCAACGCTACTGTTGCATATGCATTGTCCAAGCCTTGGCTAATGCGTGGGTCAATGCCAAAATCATCCCATGACTTGCATTGTATCCCTAATTCCTTCCTTGAGCTGGGCTAACTCTGAATCAAGGATATGCAACACTATCGCATAGTATTGCTGTTGATGGTGGATTTTCAACAAGGGCTAAAATGGTAAAATCATGATACTGCATGTTTCTGACCCGGCTTCAGGAATGTATGTGATAATTCATATTTTATGATCCGTGAACCATTTCACTACCTCTGGTTGAGCGAGCGTCCCTCTCAGAGCTATGATGAATGTCCCTCGAAAAGCCTCTCAGCCGACCTTTCGACACTTTGCACATTTCATCATCACCTCTACATAGAATCAAAATGATTGGGCGGCTCCTAGACATATTGCATGCTAGTATAGAGCCTAACGCCTTCAGGACATCACACTATTTGTTATTCCCTGACTATATAGAGAGAACGTGTATAGAATCTCCTAACGATTGGGCGGCTCCTAGACATATTGCATGCTAGTATAGATCCTAACACCTTCAGGACGTCACGCTATTCGTTGTTCCCTGACTATACACCCCATCAGAATGAGTATGATGCTTCCATTATCTCATATCTCGATTCTGCAACTCATAGGTTAATTCTAGCGTGTCATTCATCAATTGAATTCCTAGAAAATAACCTATTTATCTCATTACTGTGTTTCATGACTGATCCTCAGCTAGATTTCATGGATTAGTAATAGATAATCACTTTATCTCATTACTCCGTACCATGGATGATCCTCAGCTGGATTCCATGGGTTAGTAGTAGATAATCATTTTATTTTATTACTCCATTTCGTGGCTGATTCTCAACTGAATTCCATGAATTAGTAATAAATATTCACTGATCGGGCATCTGGGTCATCACCGAGTAAGCCCCGAGAAAATGGTGTGAGTGTACTTAGCAATAATGCACGAACGAGCACTCGAACGCACGAACGAGCACTCAAAAATATGGACAAACGAGGAAACCTTGTTATGCAAAATAGGGAAGAAAAATAATACTCCCTCTGTTTCAAAAAGATTGTCCGCTTTGACTTTGTCAAAATATTAAGGAAACCATAGTATTTTACTTGACTACCCTTAGTTACTTAACTATTTTATTTTAATAAAAATGCTAGCAATAAAAACTACCTAAAATTATTAGGAGGATTATAAATACGAAATATAAAAGGAAAATTAAAGATGTCAAATTTATGGAGTATAAACTTTATAATGGAATTTAATTGTTGGAGCTATATATATATATTCTCTTAAAGGAATGAAGGATATACTTGTTTCCTTAATTATATAGATTTCTGTAATATCTTAGATCGGGTCTCGTTACAAATAAATTTATGAATATAAAAATTTAAGGGTATATTAGAGACTTCATTGGAAAAATACGACTATAAGCAAAAGCTAGACACAATTTTGAAACGGACGAAAATGGAATAAAGGACAGTCTTTTTGAAACGGAGGGAGTAATTTGTAATATACTTCAATTTGTAAAAATCTAACTACTCCTAAAACATTCCATTATAATCCATAATCATATATATATAAGAATCTTAAAGATTCTTTAAAAAACATTATAAATCCACCGGATTCGGGTATAACTAATATCTAATTTTATCTAGATAAATCCTGATCCAATACACCCCTGTAAGCTATGTTTTGGCTATGGCTATGGCCGTCACTTTTTAACAAAACCCATAGTACAGTAAAACCTCCATATATTGATAGTCGGTATATTAATAACCTCTATATATTAATAAAAAAACCATGATCCCAACTTGGGTCAGTGATAAATAGTAATAACCTCCACATTTTAATATTACTGTGTTTTTGCAGTCCCTTTTTAATGAATTTACCTCCATATATTAATAATCGACACTATACTAGAGAAATATAGATCTTGTTATATTGAAAATAATGATGAAATAAGTTATTTATTTATAGTTGTTTAAGAAAAGAGGTGATATTTTGGGTTGTTACCGCATTTTTGGGTTATTATAGATTGATGAATTATCTTCTAATATAGCTAATGCTAATTATAATTGTAGAAAATATCAAAAAATTCATAATAACCTTACAAGTTCCAAGATGCATACATGTACTTGCGTGGTGGAACTATAAACATGTATGTACATTATCTAATAGTATTTACATACATTGAACTAGAAATATTATATTTTCTAGGTATATCTCCCTATGTTAATAATCTCCATATATTAATAAATTTATGAATCCCTAAGTGTATTAATATATAGAGGTTTTAGTGTAGTAATAATTTAGCGGGGCTGTTATCAAACTTGGTGTAAAAAGAAAAAATTACTGAAAATACCCCTCCCAGCACTTAGTTTCAAAGTGCAAGAATGATGCGAACTTTGAAACCCCTGCAGTCCAAATTTGGCTTGTTCAATTGCAGCATCAGATATCAATTCGGCTTTTATAGTCAATTGTGGGCGTTCTTAGAAAACTAAATTTAAAAGGGCGGAGCAGGAAATGGCGGATATGATATGTTGGAATGGTTTACCTTCTCTTTTCCTATAAACAGTGCCTGAATTCATTACATTGTCCAAACAATCAAAGAAAAACAATCAAAGAAAATATATCGATTGATTTTTAGTTGATCAAAGAAAATAATCAATGATAGATTCCAACACCGAGAACCGAAGCCTTTTTTTCCAGTAACAAGTACCAGGTAGGTTAGAGAGAGAATCTCCGAAAAGATTCCAACACCATCGCTCTGAATTTTACAGCAATTGAAGGCCCAATAGAAATTGCTGTACTTGTTCAATGGAAAAAAAACAAAAAAAAAAACAATCAACATCCAGTTATTCGTTTCAAGAACTCACCTCATTTACTGTTAAGCTAATTGGATCTCAATCATGTATTGGTTGAGCTAGCATTTTGTTAAATAGTGTTGCTTCAAAGGTCCTTTGGATTACAAATCAAAAACCAAATGTATTAGTTTGGAACAAAAAAGTTTGCAGAATACATTTTGTTTTGTTTACAAAGGAAAACTCAATTTTATACTTTAGGAGTGGACTGTCGACAAAGGGAAGAGCTCAAGTATTGTAAGAGTTGTGTCCTTGAGGAACTCACCAAAGTTGACATGTTAAATAGTACAGTGCAGTACAATAAAGACTTCCCTGCTTTACTGCTACCAACCACCATACGGTTGATTTCGATTATTACCTGACGTGTTACCCCCTCTACCGCCACTCGAACTTCCGTATGGTCCACTTTGGGGGTAATTTGGATCACCAGCTGCATACCCTCTGCCCCCACCACCTCTAGGGCCCTGACCAGCATATGGCGGACCCCTTCCCTGTGCCGGATATGGCCCACTGCCATAGCCTCCACCTTGACCTCCACGACTGGGATACGGGCCACTAGGGTTTCCACTCTGGGGATATCTATTTGGCCCTCCAGAAGGTCGTTTTCCATAGTGGTGACTAGGTCCAGCAGCCACTGGTGGTTGGGCGTGATGCATAGGTTGATTAGGACCTGGTCTTAACTGAGGATGTGATTGGCCAGAATGCTGGATTGGAGGAAGGCGTCCATGCTGTTGTGGGGGATGTTGTAGTTTTTGTCTCTTTGCGGCCTCTTCTAATTGACGTTGTTGTTGGCGTTTTTTCTTTGTCTGAAACTCGTGAGATGATTCAAATTTAGGTAAGCTGTGAACCAAAAAAAAAAACAGCACTCATCAGAAGTATGATGATAAATCTAAAAGAAAAAATAAAAAATAAAAAAGAGAGAGAGAGAGAGAGCACGAGGAAAATGAGTTTGGAGCAAAAAAAATATATCGAGATCAAAAGCGCGGTGTTTCACAGGCATATAAGTGAGATGGCGATTCAGTAGAACCTTTTTGGATCACAGGGCAAGGGATCGGCCCAGAAATACTCAGCGTCAAGTGCGTCCTTGGCAGATATTCTCTAAGAAAACAAAAGGGGAAGAATACATAAAACCCATTAATGGCACATTATAAAAAACTATTATATTTAGTTTCACAAAATATATTTGGACACAGTGGAAGGATGATTTCTTCGTCAACATCTAAAAATGAAGTTATAGCAGGCCATGTGAATCATTATGCCACTCAACCATTTTAACATGAAATCCAAATTTTTTTCAAAATTTTGTTTCTGTACAATATATAGTTAAGTTCTGTAGGCTTTTTAGCAAATTAGATTGCTTCAAAATGGAACACATACATGTGCTATAGTTCCCAATGACCTCTTAAGGCATCTTTTGTCAAATTTATCAACTACTCGGCATTTCTTTCGAAAAAAGTGAACACTAGGCTGCTGCACAGACATGGATACTTGACAAGGCTAATCATAAAATAATAAGAGAACCAGACAAGTAATAAGTTAATTTGTCTAAACGTGATTATCATGCTCAAAAACAGAATCAGTCATGTTTGCACTCAGTCTCAAGAACATTTAACACTGGGGTTTCCATCATGATACAGGTAAGATCTTTCCTATATGATACAGTTAAAATTACTGGGGTTTCCATCATGATACAGGTAAGATTTTCATATAGATTACATGAAGGGAGTATATTCTGGTGATCACAACCAAAGGCGAGATAACAACCATCACATTAAACTGCCCAACATTGTCTTTCCAGACCCCAAAAACCAGAGCAAATCACATGGTAAGTTTAATATACTGGTTTTTGGTATTATATCAAACAAGAATTAGTATTATAGATCCAAAATGCATCAAACCAGGACATCAGACATGTTCGAGCACATAAATAGATATTTGATATCAGAAGAAGTGCAAAACTTCCTGACAAACTTAACATGATTATATTTACTTTCAAATTGATGTGATACCTGTGACGGATCGAGAGTTAGCATTTTCTCCAGCAACTCCAAAGCATGCCTATCAAAACTGCAATGCAAAATAAGATAATAGAAATATAAACTTTTGGGTGTTTAAAAGGTAACTCATATACTTGAAACCAGTAATTTTGCCAACAAGGATAACATAGGTCGATTAACTTACTGTTTGAAAACCTCTCTTACACGTCTCTTCATTGGCCTTGATGGCTTGAAATTGTTATACCAGGGAATCTTGGAAACCCCTGGCCAGTTGACCTCATCTGGAGCCCCGCACAGCTCATATATCTTGTTCAGTTGTTCAGGCTACAATTATTAGAAGTCATGTCAGCCTCAAGGATCCTAGAAATTGTTACTGGCACAGTCAGCACAAAAGATATCTACATGCGAAGATTAATCAATTCAATTATCCTTAATCGAGAATTTGCCATCTTTAACCTTTTATTATGCCATCTTCATGAACTAAAGAAAAAGATGAAAATCCTCAGCTACACCAGCACAACAAAAATGTACACCAGCATTCCACTCAAGCAACACGCCCAGTGGGCACAACACATGTCCCAGATGATCCTGATTCTTAGAAGTATATTGATTGTTCCCCAATAACCGATACTTTTGTTGGTAAATACTGCGTATTGGAATAATCCATTTTGTTACCAATGAGTTCCGGTATTGCTAAGAATTCTAGTTCTTACTATTGTGAAACATGTCAGAATGAAACGACACAAGGACACATCTTAGAAGTTTGTGAATAAAATAGATTTCAAAACCAATATATATATCTATGCAGATACTCTTAGCTGGTGATACATATACTACTACTGTGTTTGGCTACTACCAGTAGATGTGTAGGACCCAAATTATTTACCCAAAGTGTGTGTATTAAGCAGTTAGCAGTCTAATAACCAAATTCCCTAATCATTTGACGTAATATGCTGCTTAACTATTATTTCGGCTGAAACTAAAATTATTTCCGAAACCATTCAACTTTATTATGTATACAATCGGAATAAGAGACCTTTAGTGTGGATGAGAGTGAAGTGTTGTGATTCATGAGTACATCCGTGTGGTAATACAGCTAATTCACCATATGCTCTAACATTAGCCGAATCCAAATGTTAAGAAAAGCTGGGTCTGGATCTACGAGATTTAGTTGATTTCACTTTCTTTTCCAGGTTTACATATCAGTCTCATGGTGTCCATGTGAAGGCTCACAGCTTCCTTGTTGACTTCAAACAAAAGCTTACAGGTTCACAGCAAATTACTTACCTCGTTCTTTCCAGGCAAAATGGCCTTTCCATGAAGAAGCTCTGCAAAGATGCAACCGACAGACCACATATCAACAGCAGGACCATACTTGGTGGTTCCAAGAAGCAACTCAGGAGGTCTGTCAAAACCATTATGAACCTAAACGAATTAGTGGTGCGTATTTTAAAGATAAAAACGATGGCTGGCAACTAAAAGAATTTGAAATATTCAACAACTGCTGGCACCTACCTATACCACAAGGTAATAACACGATTTGTTAGATTGGCATTGTGATCATTAGAAAATGATCGAGCCAAACCAAAATCTGCAAGCTTCAGATTTCCTTCATTATCTATTAGAAGATTAGAACCTGCAAAGCATGCAGTACTAACATCATATAAACTGGAAAAATTCATGAACCGCATTAGACTAACAATTAATGAGTGTCAGCTTGATAATAACCTTTAATGTCACGATGCAGTACTTGATTAACATGACAGTAGTGAAGTCCTGTCAAGAGCTGCTTCATATAGCACTGACAACAAAAGACGTGTTTAGCAGAAGAAGCTTACCGACTAAATGGAGTACAACACATCAAGTTATGTGCACCTAAGGTACCTTGATTTGGGGAATTGTGAATCGCATACCAGGACGATCAGCAAGACCCGTCAAATCGTGGTCCATGTATTCAAAGACCATATAGATGCTACCGTTGTATTTGTTACCATCTGCAGTTCCAGAAAAAAGTTGGTCACCATTAAAAACTTCTACTCATGATTGCAACCATGAGATACATGTAAGCAAGCTGCATTGAACTACTCACCAGGCCTCCCTTGCTCATCCCTTTCAGGACCTGCAAGACAACCCCCGGAAATTAAAACAAATACCATCCAAGACTGAGTAAAATGCTCATCATGAAGAAATTGAGGGAAAAGACTCGAATTTGAAAAAGAAGAAGAAGAATAACCTGGGGAAGTAACAATTTCTTTTAGATTAATTACATTTTCATGATGCAGCTTCTTCAGAATTTTGATCTCACGTATTGCAGTAATTGGGAACTGCAGAAGGTTATAATAAAATGTTAGATTAACAAAGAACAAGATTCAAAGATACTTCATCTGATTTTCAAAATCATGACTGAAAAACTGTAAGTTGCAGGAGATATATAGGATAGCTAGCCCACCCCTTCTCTTTCATTGTCCATTCTTATCTTTTTTAGTGCAACAATCTCCCCAGTGGTGATTTCTTTGGCCATGAATACCTGACTGCAAGACAGAGACCCAGATGAAAATAGAGTACAATTCTGCCAGCTAAGAACAAGAAATAGTGATACCCTACCCTTGTAAGCATACACAGACTTTACGTAATAATGCTAGATGTACATCTTGGCACACAATGTGGCAGTAGAGAAACCTCATATCCACACAACTAAACATCTTAAGGAAAAAGATGTGAAAAACCAACCAATTGTTTCGGAAAAACTTAAAATCAAAGTAAACAAACACCAATTCAATGATTGAGGTACATAGTTTCTCAATCACTTCTGATTGGGGAACATCGTGTCCAAGCTGTAATTGGTGTCTCCGAGTGAAATAACAGAAATCATAAACTCCGAGTGAAATAACAGCAATCATAAACATGTAGTGGATCTAAGAAATGCCATAATAGTCACCATACTCAGTGAATCGGGATTGGAAGCTTTGCATGAGGCTAGGTTTAAAATTAGGTAAAGGGCAGTCTTTGCAAACTAGGGTGCAACATGTTTCAAGTGATGCCTGGTTATGTTATCAGGTGGAAATCAAAAAGGGTGACTTAAATAAATAAACCTTTTAGCTGCCATTTATGATGGAAAATCAGTAAACCATCTATACCTACGTTAACACCAACTACGACATCTAAAAACTTCAATAACCAAAAATCTCGTGTTACCAAGAAATTCAGACTTACCCATATGTACCTTCACCAATCTGCTCCAATTTCTCAAAACAATCTACGCTTCGAGAACCCCAAGAAGGAGACTCAACAAGATTAAGCTGTCCAGGAGCTGCTACAGCCATTACTTTGAAACCCTTTTTTTCCACTCAAATCTTCAATCATCAAACGTACACAAATAAACGATAGGATATTAACCTAGAAGCGAATACCCACATACATCAAAATCATGTCCTTCCCAGGAATTTAAATTGTTTTTGGAACAAATACCTTTTCTGTATCCTTATCCCTGCCGCGTCTTCGAGAGAGATAGAGTGAGGGAGGACAGATGCTACAGGGAGCAAATACTCACCATTAACAATCCCTCTGAATAAAAACTTAAAACGGAGCCGAAGAATCTAAAGTTAAAACCCTAAACCTGATGAAAAGAAATACCGACATGTTATGCCCCTTTGGGTTTCTTAATGAGATCTCTTGCTTTACGCACTCCCATAGAAATGAAAGGAATGGTCCACCGGATAACAGACGGAAACACGTTTTGCTATGTTTTCTTGGCGACTAAGACCTCTGTATATTGATAATCCATATGTTAATAACCTCAATCAACAACCTAAACACCCAATCACATCTATCACACCACGTTGAGAGTTGTGCTAACCTCTCCTCCCATTGGCTGATCAACGGAACTCTTGCTCCTGGTTGGCCGAAATCAAAGTTAACCCCTTTACATTTCATGGCCGTTAATTTTAAATCTAATTTATTCGATCCGATGTCCCAGATTTAATCAATAAATAAAAAAACGTGAATTTCTATTTCTATATAAAGAAAAGAAGATAATCTTTATAAAAAATCCGTGAATTTCCTTATAAAAAAAATTGAATAAAGTATCCAGAAACCAAGAATGAAATCTAAGAACTTCCGAAAATTCTATTCTAACTGTTTTGGCAGGCATATCTTTCATAGGCAGTTAATGCTAAATTTAGCAAACGAGTGATTCTTTTATCAGCGGTTAATGGAAAAGGTTGGAAATTTCGTGGAGTTCTAAGTTCTGACGATTCTACAATGGTTGATGGTAACATTGGTAAGTAAGTACGTTTAATAAGGCAGCTGAATAATCTGTGAATGGTTAAATATATGTGACAAGTATTCCTTAAATACCAAAATTTCCTTTGGCGTCCGTGTATATGAACTATAAAGTAATCGAGGAAAAGCCAAATCCTGTTGTTTCCCAGTCGCTTCTCTCTTCTATGATTTGTGTTCAGGTACAAAACTAATTTAGGGTTTTTCTTTTGGATTCCAAAACGTATATTGCATCTCGGGTTTAAGATTAATGCTTAGATATTTAGGTTGTTTTTATCGTTTGGTTTGGTTTGGTTTTGTTGATTTGTAGGTTTAACCATTTTTTCTGATTTGTGTTTGAATGTATGTTCTAATATGTTATTGGTTTCCTCTATTACTCATTTTTATCGATGTAACAGGTGATAATAGATAAATTCGAAGATTGGGTACTATCTGATTAGTAAGTTTATGTTTTTTTTTAGCATAATCTAATTTTTGTTCTTTAGTACTTACACAGTCATTTATATTTGTTTTCCGATTTTAGATAAGTTCCAGTATTGTGGCGTCTGAAAACGTTTTATTGGGTGTGCCAAGTGCCAAAATTGTGTATAGTTGCGCTTTTTTGCTCATATTAGAACATCACATCTTGCAGCCCTATTTTTCAGGTGTTGATATATTGTATAGGTGTTTCTTCTTTGAAATATGTTGGTATTAGCTTGAGATTTGTTGATTTTTGTTTTTCGCTAATCTTTTGTTTGTGTTGAACCTGATTTTTGCATTTTCACTACCCGGTGTTTCTTTTGATGCTCAAACACCAATTCGTAATGTAGTGCTTTTTCTACTTTTTGTTCTCATGGCACTATTGCTCTTTCTTGATGAATATATAGCAATTCAGAACAGCAAGGAGCCAAGGTACTTAAAAATAAATAAATTAGGTGAATAGAGCTTGAAAATAAGAATCGGTAACAACTCTTGCTGTTGTTGTTTTGAAGGGTGCAAATAGATGAAAACTTTCCTTTAAACTGGTGTCATTGTGTGTGATAGATGGTATGAGCTGGTGTACATACTGGTCGTGTGGAAGCGAGCAGATTGTGCTAAAGGTTACTGATATCAAAAAAAATATTGTGGAGTTCATGTCGTGTATAATGCAAAATTTTGGTGGTTCTTATTTTTTCTTTGTATTTTCGTTGCACAACGCACGCGTGAATATTTTGTTTTTACGACTGCTTTTGCTTTAGTAAAGGGGAGTTTTGATTGATTGGTGTTGCAAATATTTTGTGTCACTTTAATAATTAGTTTGACGAAAATGGTTTTGTTAATGCTTGCCATTTTTTTATTTGCAGAGATTAGTAACTGCTTGGATTAAGGTATCTAAAGAAACTCTACCATCACTGTTATCTTACGCAATTCCTTGGAACACTCAGCTGCATTCAAAGGAAGCCACTTATGTAGAATTCAGGTTCATGTATGGGTTACTGTTAGACATGGTTATACTTTTAAGTAAAGATGATTGCATATTCATCTTCTAATAATTCCTATAGGTATTTGTGTGCATTTTATTGTGTGCATTTTAATATGGTAGATAGAGATAGTACAATAGTTGAAGAGAGAATATACAAAGAGCTTTGTAGAAAAATTATAGAGTAGGGAAATGAAAATAATGTTAACCATTATTGAGCCCTGGCCGTCTACTGGAATATGCAGAGACCTCCAAAAAAGGAATGGATCAGGTATATTAAAGTGAAACAAACATCTCTTGCAGAATGCGACAACATCAACAAGCTTAAGTACCTCGCCTTTCCTAGCACAAGAGCTGCATTGAAAATCAACTTATCATTCACCCAAAGATGCTGAAGTAAGTGCAGTTATGAACTTGGCTCTTGGGATCCAGGTAGATCAATTGGCTCTTGAACATTGACAAAAAAAAAAAATAGGAACAAAGAATCATAGTTTTTGCTAGAAGGTAAACTGTAGCACATACCTATTGCTTTAGGAATCTCATAAACATTTTTCTTATGTTATGAATTAGTCTACGTAAAAATATGTTAATAAAATAAAGTAATGCATTATTCACATTTCCGTGTGCATGAATTTCTTTAATCACAATGTTAACATCAAGGAAACAAATACAATCAGTATTGAGGTATATGCATCTTTAAGCTCATTCTTTATACATTCTCACGATCAGTGTAATATGTATATCCCAGTATACACTGCTATTGCAGAGCTTCTCATTTCATCACATATTTTTCTGAAGCTGTGGTAAACTCATTGATTAGGGAAGAGTAACATCTGCATATGCATCACAGGATATTCTCAGCCTCGATTGTCAATGATTTACAGTTAAATAGCATGTGTGTTTTTGTTGAAAAACTGTTTCGGAGGAAGTGTGGATGTTTTTTGGATAAGCGAAACAATTTAGAGATAAGATAAGAGCAATACGTTATTCATTATTTGAGGGATAAATCAATGGTCGCCTTATAAGATTCGTAAAGATTACTTTAGTTAAACATTCTAAGAAAGGAAACATCAATGGTAAATTTGGGTTAGCATTCAACTCCTTTCTTCGTATTTTTCTTAATTCAGTTTTCTCTCGCAGTTCTAATTATTCTTATTGCTTATTTTTTTTGTAGGCAGAACCATGTTTTTTTTTTCTTTTTGGTGTTGCATCTTTTGCTCTGGCTGATGTACCTATGAAATCCATTAAGAGTAGCTTGATTCAGTTGATTTTTTTTTTGTTTTTTGCATTAACTGCTTACTGCGTAGAATAGGCTTTAATTGCTTTTTGCATTAACTGCTTACTGTGTAGAATAGGCTTTCATTGTTGTTGCCTTTGGCCGGGTGTTGTTTTTGCTTCTCAAAACCACCGTTACTCCATAGGTTTATAGAGGGAACGGAAAGTCACACATGATGAGTGATTGCGGTCAGGATTGCTCCTCCGAAATCTCTCTATGTTTTTGTTGGGTGGAAACATTAATGTGTATTAAGCTATGAATTAACGACATCTTTAATTTTGCATTTTTTGTAGGGTTTGAGATGCGATCAAGTTCAGTTGCGGTCTGGGATTCTTGGTATATATTTTTAGCTGGGTTATCTTATCCTGGCTACTACTGCTAACCATGTTCTCTTGAACTTCTTGGTTATTGGGGTATAACAGAAGTTGCCAGGGCGGGACAACTTAGTGGCCATCACATATGAAAAGGAGTGATTCGAGCTGTTGCGTTTTTTGTTCTGTGTTGTTTGTAGTTAACGCATGAGGGAAAACAATCTTCACCCAAGTTGTGCCATACCATTTTAAGGTACTTATACAATCCAAAAAAAGATCCAATTGGCAACAAAGCAACGGATTTGAAGTCTTTGCATCAAAATGCAAATGTTTCGTTTATTTCTAATCTGTACCTAATTTTGCCGAATTGGTATTTAGCCATTGGTATACAGACTCAGTGGATTAATCAGTTTGTTGTGTTATTATGAAGTGTTGGTTTAACTACAAAGGGAGAGGAATGTAAATACAAAAAAAATATTGTTGCATTCAACCATGTTGTCTCGAGTTTCTATCTTAATACTATGGTAATTATACTATTTTCTAGCCGACACGATCTTTTGTTTTGGAGCTCCAATACGTCACCCAACTAATCGGTGAAGAGTTTGACAGATTCTGAGCTCTATTTAAGTGGGAATTATAGGATTGCTAAAGTCAGTGCACAAATGCTCATTGCCTTCTTGGTAGACAAGATCTTTAGTGGTCGCTTAAGGAGTCTGGTAATCCAAGAATTTCTGATGAACATTTCTCTGTTCTGAGGCTCCAACCACCTTTATAACTCTTTTGTACTCGCTCAAGTGAAATACACAGACAGACTATTGCTCAAACACATTCGATTCATTTTTGGATTTAATCCTTGAAATAGGCTGGCAACTAATCCAAGAATTTTTGTTGCACATTTCTTTATTATGCGCACAAGTGAAATGTACGCAGACCGACTACTGCTCAAACATATTTGATCCGTATATGGATTTAATCCTTGAAATCAGTAGGACCGATTCACTGCACTAAGAGCAGAAGGTCAGTTGGTAAAGTTCCATATATTTAATTCATTCATCTGAAGAAGTTCGATTCACATGTTTGGGGGGCAAAAGGTAAACACGAGTGTAACTTGGTTACACTTTGGACTTGAACTGCGATCCTCGTGTAAGTGGTTTGTAACTGCGGATGAGGATCACAGGAAGCAGTTTGTTCCTGAGAAGAGCCACGGCAAGACACACTCAATGTAATTCTACCACAAACTAATTTGAGACAGTGTTTTGTTGTACTTATATCTTTTTCAAATTTAATGCCAAAAGCATACATTTTTAGATATTTTCGACACCGCATTTCCAAATTAAAATTCATAAAGGCTTTCTTCATAAAAAAATTAGGTAAGTCGACTATATACCCATCAGTTAAGTCATTGAAGGCTCATGAGTACCAATTTGAGGTGAAAGAAGACGCGAAGTTTGGTTCTTTTGAAGCCTTGGTAAGGAGAAACAATATATTTATTTTAACGGATTTTGTTTTAAGCAAGCTCTAATCTCTTCTTTTTGCTTTGTAATAGTTATTGGTAATATATGATCTTTGAAATTGGGTGATAATGATTATTTATTTATTTTGATTTTGTAGGTGAAAAGAACCTACAAAATCTTAGGTGGTGGGTAAAATACTGGTAACAAATAAGTTCACGAGTTCTGCAAGAGAAAGAGTTACGGTGCACACCACGAACGGAAGAGATAGAGAAAGAACAGTTAAATCTTAGTTGTCCGCCGTGAAAAATTTCATCTCTCAGACATTGGTCGGTCATTAATATTCCAACGTCCTTTTTTTTCTTTTTCTTTTCTTTTCTTTCTTTCTTGAAGCATGCATTTTATAAATTACACGCAAAAATGTTTCTTATAAACTGGTATGGTTGTGCAATGAACTCAAAATTATAAAAAGCAAGACTAAGTACTGGATTTCCTCATCGGATTCTTTAGAAAATCATCAGCTGAGTAGCTTCCCAATCTCCCTCTTGAATTTCAAAAGGTGAACACAATTGCAAAGAAAACATTGTCTCTGGACAAGTAATACAGTGCATTTAATATATTTAGTTTGTGTTCATTTGGTTTGCACCTTTTGCTAAAAATATGTCTAGGGATCATCTCTATCGGCTTATCAATCAATATGTTCAAGTATATTTCTACTTATTTGGGGTCGTGAAATTTGATCCATAATTTACAAATTTTACAAAAAGTGTTTGGACTTCTTAGTGCATTTCAACAATAAATGTGGATCTTGCTTTTTTATTGTTAGGAATGGAGGATTCAATGAGCCATGCTGCTTAAATATATAGGTATTGAAATTCACATATAATCTTATCTGGTGGGACTGATATTCAATAGGCGCAGATAAGAAAAGATGGTGGGATCGATAAAGCGATTCTACAGATAAGAAAATGTGTTATTTTACAGGTACAACAAAATATATATGGGTGTACGTACCGGTCATTTTTAGAAGCTTTGAGTTTTGGTGTTTTTATCGTAACTGTAATTCCAACTATTTTCATCTAAACTAAGTAACTTCGATTTATTATGTCTGCAATGTTACGGTTCCAAATGAACATCGTTGGTTTAGCAAGGCAAAATTCCATGTATGTTAGACCAGGTACAAAATTGAGCACATAAAATTAGCGGATTTCTCTCAGATTGTTGTTTTATATCACACATTATAGAATATGGTAGTATATATTCGAAAAAGTACTTACGTACGTACATCTAAATCTCTTTGAAGGTGGGAAATAAAATAAACGATGCACCATCTCTTTCTTATGCTGACATTGGGACTGCTTTACGAATTGAGTCAAGGAAGAAACCGTGGACAGGCCAAAAAAAAAAAAAATGTTCGAGGAAATGGTGCAGTGACTGTGAATGCTGAATCCCCATAATCCTTCTTTAGTGCTAACTTTCTTTCTTTGATTGAGTGGTCAAGCAGTCTAAAGTAGCTTTTTTCTTTTTTGATTTTTGTCAGGCTACGGCTTCTCATAACAAAAATGATAGATACACAGAGCAGTTTCAACCGAGTTGGTCACCGTGTGAGAGGGACGGTGGGGCCCACTCCTGCCCCACTCCCTATCCCAATGTTGAGAGGCATACCAGGACCATCCGACCCCCTCTCAGTGTCCTCCTCGGTACTGCTTTTCGGGTGGGTCTAGCAAAGTTCTTCTCATAAACGTTCAAAATTGTCTATGGCGGCTGGTACTTGATGTTTTCTAAGGTTCTAAGTCAGACTATACCTTTGGGGCATGGAAACCACGTAGAAGATATGTTAATACAATAAGCTTGAGTATTCGTACCATGTCATCCACATTGACTGGGGCAGGGTATTTGGGATCTGGAAAATAAATAATGAGCATTAAAACAAATATGTATTTACTAGAACCACAAATGGGTATGTTTGAAGGGACAACGATGCAATATGTATCTCGGTATTAATGATTCAGTTGTTAGTTTATGAAGGCATAATAAGCGATAAAGAGATGCATGCGTAATCGATTTTTTTTATAAAGAATTGGTGCTGACAAGTTCCTAACTCAGATTCTAAGTAACTTTATTGTGTGAGCATGGAGCAATTTTTTTTTTAATCGGTAAAGAATTGGTGGTTATGAGTTGATTAAGTAAGACACATACCAAAAGATGGAGCCGAAGTCTCAGTAGCCACAACGAATGAGATGAAACATGGAGCAAAAGATGAAGGCGAAATAAATGATGAAAATGGAGAATACATCCATGTGTGTGCTTTCACGTCATTGAGTGTACACCTTGACAAAGACATGGAAAGTGGAACCGATGGTATGCACCTTCCACTTGCAAAGATCATTATACCGTATAATCGTTGATTTGCTCCCACAACCACCAAAGCAGAAAATATGCTTGCAGTTTTGGGATCTCTAATCACCAATTTTTAATCTAATATTTAAGAAAAAAATAACGAATCATTTATCTCAAATGTTAAGAAGAGATTTAAAGAAGAAGGAGAAGAGAATTGGGTATATCAATTGCTTCTTCTTTTAAGAAGAATAAAATGGTTAGAGCTCCTTAAAATGAAAAATTGAGATTGAAAAAGGTGTCCATAAACTGCTGAAGAAGATCAAACTTTGATACCTTACATTCAGCAATCTGGTCATAAAAATTAGCATGCTCTTCCCAAACAAGCAGGTTACCAAATCCTCCTACCATTTCTTCTATGATCATTGTTATATTAATTATTATCTGCAACTTGAAAATTTAAGCATAAAATGGGTAAGTTAGTGCATAATTCAAAGATCTATTTCTGAAAAATATCTTTTTATTTTTATTTTTTGTGCACAATTACATTATTACACAAGTATCCATTATTGAACATGTTGACATGATGGTCTGTTGTATCAATGATATCTTACGCTATTGTGTTTTACCGAATATAATCGTTTGTGGGACTCGGTTTGTAGAAATAGTACTCAGGTGGAAAGGTATTGTTGTGGCATGGGAGTCCCAAGATTTATCTTGGGGCATACTTCTTACATATTATTTGCTACTTTTCGATATAAATAGGTTTCTCATAAATAGCCTTAAAAGTAGAAATCAGACCAGTCAGAGTGGATAAACTTCAATTCTTTGACATTACAGTGGAGTAAAACTCATTGCAATTTATACAGTATTCCTTAAGTCATTGATAGTAACGCCTGGGGAAAAAAAGAAGCAAAGATTGAAGTACTAAAAAAAGGACTACCATTCATTTAGCTTCTACGATGTGAGATATTGAGTTTTTGATTGACGAAACGATATTTGATTTTGGAAAAGATTGATGATTGTTACTGATGAGGTCAAAGAACAATGGGTTAGTAACCACGGGCAATGAATTTTACCACATTGCACGTAAGTGCCTGTATTGAATTCCTTTGTATTTTTTTTTTACCACAGGAAAATTTGACGGAGTGCAGCACAGAAAGGATTAAGAACATACCTCTACTATCATTCGTATCTTATGATCAACGGCAGACTCCATTATTGGATATCATAAGGTAATTGTTCAGTTTGTTATTATTTGAATCAAACTGAAGACTCCATTAAAAGGGTATGGTTGGTTGTGTAGTTGATGTATATGGATCATCCATAAGACATGTAATCGATGGTTGATTCGGTATGGGTGAGTTGTATTCATAGGTGTAATGCCAGTGAATTTTAGTTTGGTATGCTTTTTACTTTATATTTACATAAAAGTGAGATGTTTGAACATCGTTTTAAGTACATAGGGTTTTGAAATTTGGAACTTTTATTCTTGAATCTATACGTGGTAGTTGTGAGTGTGAAGTGTATGTTTGGTGGTGTTGTGCGTGATTGGTGGTGGAAATAGCTTGTAATAGCAGCGTGTGCGGTGGTGAGCGTGTGGTCGAGGTGGATGCTGGTGGTGGCATAATAATAAATTATTTTATTTTTTGGGTTTTTCTATTATCCAGATTTATCATTGATCTGTTAGTTTAAAATTCAAATGGAGTTAGGTAGGAAACTGGTGTTAGGGAGAATGGGGTTAGAATTTGTCAAAGTTGAATTTGGGTGGGGTTCCCTATCACCGAACCTGCGATATATCTTCACTCTATGTACTCTATAGTCGATCTTTTAAGTTGGCGAATAGTGAAATATAGTTGGAAATATCGACTAATACATATTTATGCGTGTGAATATGTTTTCTGAGACTAGCTTCATTAACAAATAATGGGGTTTCAGTGACTATTTTGAGGACATCTCAATGACATGCTAAACCAATGACTTAATATCTACTTTTTAAAAAAAATGACGGGATTCTTTATAGCATATAAGAAAAAGAAGTTAATGAAGCTCACAAACCTCTGACATATTCCTCAATCCGGAGACGGTAGAAGAAGGGATATGCTCTAGACCAGTTATAGCACGAAACAAGAAAATATGGAATGGGATTAACAATAAGATGAGGACAATGGTATAATTTTGAGATGATTCTTACGACAGCTTTTTTTCTTAAATAAATTATTGCATTATTATTTGTACGATACCTAATAGAACAATGGAAATAGGGAAACCAGATACATGCTTACATTAAGCTAAAAGATATTCCTTCCTTCTAGAACATAATCAAGGATCGGCAGATCATTCGAATCCAACATTTTAATCTACAATCGTACCACGAAGACTTTCGACCGGTACCTGGTGCAAGAAAAATCTGGGTGAATACATTCACGAGCATAGTTCTTCTCCGAAAAGGATCATCAAATACCAAGATTTTTTTTTTGCAAAAGCAGATTTTACAACACTTAGAGAAAAAATAAATAATTTAACAGGTCTGATATGTAATATATCAAACAATACAGTAAGAATATTTATTTATGTACAATAAGAATATTTAAACATAGTAATTAATTTTTACAGATGTTGTTGGAATCTTAATGGGTCTTTCGAAAATTCAGATGAAAGGTAGAAAAGCGAAACCAATGCACCCACACGTGATGTTCCAATACAAAGCCACAATGGAGTTTCAATAACGGTAACTATATGGGATAATCTGACAACCCAACTAAATGATTCTATCTTGGAAAACGATGGGGTTAGTCGAATACTAATAGAAACTTCAACAAGCGTTGAGCAATTTCAAGGTATGTGCAAAATTCAAATTAAATTGAGCTTAACAACATACTTTAACATAGTTTGAAGGCCATAAGACAGTATAACATATTTGATAATAAATTAAATTTTTAAAGTGGAATAAACATTGATAATTGAATGATCACATGGGAGATCTTTCTACAGACCAGTAAATCTACAAGAATATACATAAATCTCGATGTACCAGACCTAGAGATTTACACGGGAATGTACGTTATGAGAAGCACATTTAAATTGATCAACTTAGTATGTAAAAAATCGTTGATGATTTTAACACTAACATGTTAGCAACCGGAAATATATGTCAATGGAAAAACTAAATGTTTCAGGAATCCCAAACCAAACAAATAAAGAATTGATGTTCGAAAATCGTATAACACTCGACGAAGCACTAAAAATGTTATATAAATCGGGTTTTCTTAGTTTTGAAAGATACTGATCTTTTATATTTTTATTGGGTTAATTTAGGGTTTGATTGTTGGTTTGTGTTTGAAGAAGCTACAAAAGAAAACCAGATGGAGTGTATTTGAATCAAAGAAAGATTTTCCAATACAAGTTGAGATTTTTATGTTCGAGGAGATAGAACTTTAGGAAACTTTTTTTTAGAAGGTCTGGAAAGTGGCTTTTTGTTTTTGTGTGTCTTTGATTTGGGTTGTGGTTATGGTTTAGTTTTTAGGGCATCATTGGTGGAATTGGATTAATCGCTGATCGATTAGGAATTTTTCAAAGAACCAGGAAGTATCGTGGATAAAGTCTGAAAACTAATTCAATTTAAATTGTATCTAACTGCAAAAAACAGAACTATAAAAGAATCAAATGCAATGCAGGGCTCAACATTTACTTTTGAATGAGCAATTATTGGAATTTAGACAATTTCTCTATGGTAATACATGGTATGTCCAATATGCAAAGAAAGGCATGACTGCATGAAAGGAGAGCCAAGGTGCAATAGATGTGCGGTCACAGTAAACGCACAATGGTAACAAGTAGAAATGCTGAGTTATAAATATCCATTTATTTCTTATTACATGTTATAGGAAAAATATTAGTAAACTAAGACATGATTTGTGACAATTACATTATTCAATTTATAGTACACGACGGTAACGACGACATCCTAATCACAACAATGGGACAAATAGATGAAGTGGTTATAGATAAGAATATTAGAGTAACAAAGATGATGGCATTGTCAATGGTAGATGTACAGGTAACCATAATGTTTATAATAAACACAATTTTGGGGGAAAACAGAATGCAACCTCTTAAAGAATAATTTTGTTTTGTAGAAAAATCCTACAGACCGCGTTGAAGAAATATTAACTGCAATAGGAAAATCAATGGTCTTTAGATTCATACTTAAAGAATAAAACTTCATATATCCGAGTCTAAAAGCACATGACATATTTGATTATGATAATGCTTTGTAGAAAACATATCTATTAAACAAAAACGAAAAGGTAAGTTCAACTCCTAACAAAGAACAACTCCAGGCACCTACTAAAAAGGACCTGGTAAAAAAAAAAAGTATGCCACTATATTGAAAACGGCGATGACATGCCAACGTTGATCGAACCGGTTGAACATGATGATGAAATGGACGAGATTATGAAGAGGATCCTGACATGCCATCGTTGGTTGAGATAGATAAAGAAGCCAATGAAGTATTTCTTATTAATAAAGATTATAGATAGCATAAGTATTTATTTTTAGACACACCGCTTTTGAATCATATTATTATTCTCCGACAGTATATATATGTTTAAATTTTTTAAACTAAAAACCAACCATGGAAATTTTAAACTAAACGGATGTGAATCTTATAATTAACGGTGCTACCATGTCGTTCTTTCTTGGGGACCAGTTCTCATCTTGGATAAGGTCGATTAAGCCGTATAATATGGAACTACGAATTAGTGGTAGTTCAAACACCTCCAACAAATATGTAATGCTAACAATGTGCTATGCGAAATTGGATTCAACATAGCATTGTTACATTGATCGACTTTTGAATCTCGACATAAATAAAGTTATCTCTGCAGTAACACTGCATGCACACTTCTTGCATTTCACATTTCTTCTTATTATTTTTTTAAAAATTGCGTTTCACAAATCTGCATGTGATCTATATATCCTCCAAAATTTTACAAATAAAGTCGCTGGATCGTTTAAATTTGTTAATAAAAAAAAGGTTGGACAAAAAAAAACGTGTAACTATGTATAATTGCAAGTAAATATAGGCATATAAAATTTTATTATTTTAAATCTTAAATTTATAAGTCAACTTCTTTTTAATTATTTTAATATCTGCCCATAAAATCAATACATAAATTTAGGTTTATAATACTAAATTTAAATCATCAAATCATTGGTTACCTAAAGTGTATCAGAGTTCCCTATCCCATTAAAAAATCAAACTAATCAAAGACTGTTCAAAAAAATCTAATGCATTTGACCAGGGGCGCGGGGCGAAGCCCCGCCACACTAAATTAGTTGATCCCACCGGCCCCGGTGCGTAGCACGGGTTACATACTAGTATATTAATAAAAACCATGATCCCAACTTGGGCCAGTGATAAATAGTAATAACCTCCACATTTTAATATTACTGTGTTTTTGCAGTCCCTTCTTAAGGAATTTACCTCCATATATTAATAATCGACAATATACTAGAGAAATATAAATCTTGTTACATTGAAAATTATGATAAAATAAGTTATTTATTTATAGTTGTTTAAGAAAAGAGGTGATATTTTGGGTTGTTACCGCATTTTTGGGTTATTATAGATTGATGAATTATCTTATAATATAGCTAATGCTAATTATAATTGTAGAAAATATCAAAAAATTCATAATAACCTTACAAGTTCCAAGATACATACATGTACTTGCGTGGTGGAACTATAAATATGTATGTACATTATCTAATAGTATTTGCATACATTGAACTGGAAATATTATATTTTCTAGGTATACCTCCCTATATTAATAATCTTCATATATTAATAACTTTATGAATCCCTAAGTGTATTAATATATGGAGGTTTTACTGTATTTATTTTTTTTGAAGGAAAGATTGATATTATTGATTACTCCTCAAGGAAATTAAGGTAAAAATAGATACAAGAAGGAGAGTCACGAGAGGACCAATCTCCTGTTAGATGTTCGCTAGATGCGAATTGGCATAGTTCATGTGCTATAAAATTTATTGTCCTAGGGACAGCAGTGAAACTTATGTTTGAGAAATTCTGTCTCTTATCTCTTATACTCTGGATTGTTGCTCTTATTCTTCCCGGGATATCTTGAATCCTCCCATTAATGGCATCTGGAATATTGTTGGCATCTCCTTCAATAATAACCTGAGGAAGATGAAGTTTGACAGCTAAATCAACTCCTAGATCATAAGCATAAGCTTTAGCCGATTCACAAGATGTGGTGTTAAAGCATTTAGTTTTGCAACCTAAATATTTCCCCCAGCTATCGAAAGCAATTGCTGTTGCAGAACCCTTATTTAGAGAGAAAGCTGCATCAACATTAATCTTAAAACAATGTTGCGGAGGTTGTTGCCAGTAATCAGGTCCTGAACTTGATTGGTCAGAATAACTAGGTCTTGCAAACAAGACCCATTCAACAACTTGCTACATATTTTCCACGAAAATACTCGAGACATTAAACATGTCACAAACTGGGGGATGTTCATCAGGGTATTGGTCTGGCGGTTTACAGCGTGCGGCACGCAATGCACCCATTACGAGAAAGTGTCAGGAAAGGGCAGACTGTTAACATCAGTAAGAGAGTAGTGGGTGTAAGGATGACCAGTCTTCCTTCATGATAGAAATGTGATGGTCACCACCTTTTACACATCCCCACTTCCCCACTACTTAACTGTCTCCACTTCCTACGAGATCATGGTGCGCTCAATCATGGCTTGTATAAATAGGTGTTCAACTTATTTCGACAAAAAAAAAAGACAAGTGTTATCAACACAAGTATCCAGAAAACACCAAAGAACTGATAGCTTACATTCCGCAAGCCAGTTTCATATTCTGATACAAGTCATAAGATAGCCACACCTTCAGAGTTAACCATTCTGATCTCAACACCTTCTTCGCTTCCCTCCCTAAGATCAACCCTTCTCCTTCACTTTGTGACCTAAGCAAGGCTGGAATGGCCATTTCTTGGTTTAGGCCAGGATTGTACAGATTGATCTCTCGAATCTAAAGTACTCCCGTGCAGTGCATTTGTTTAGGGTTTAGATTCGTTTCTCGGCGGCACACCCAAATTTACCAAAACCAGATGAATCAGTTTTTACCCCAAAACAACTGGTGACCACAGTGGGAGATTAATCTCTTGGTTGCGAAGATAATTTCTGGATTTTCATTTCAATCTTCCCAATTTCAAGAGGGTGGCTTTTAGGTCCGATCAGCGACAAATCCCAATGTTACTGGCGCTGACAACACCCCTGGCGTTAACATTCCTGCCAGTGACACCAATGGAAAGACAAGAAGTTCTCGCTAAGGCTCAGACAGACATGGCTACAACTCAGAAAGAGGTATTTACTTTCCTTAAGACGCCAACGGAGCGGCTACCACAAGAGCCACGTCAACCCCAAACGGAGCCAATAAGGAGTACTTTTAATACTCCCGGCGCAGGCACCTCAGCAGGGCGCGCCTTTATAGATGAAGAGGCTCGTTTTGTTCCTGAACGTCCATTGGAGAGAAATCAGCCATCCAATTTTATCACGCGTGAGGATCTGGAACGACTTCTCCAAAATCGAAGCAAAGAAAACCTGGTAGACCTGCACCAGCATCAACCTCCTTTTCCTCCTGATGTGCAAAGAATTCCTCTCCCGAGAGGATACTCTTCTCCTCAATTTTCCCTTTATGATGGTACCGGTAACGCTCGTGAACACATCTTTCATTTCTTGGAATCCTTAGGAGAGCACGAATACAATCATGTCCTCCGCCTGAAAGAATTTTCAAAGTCACTTACCGGAAGAGCGTACACATGGTACAACAACATTGCACCAAACAGCATATCCAACTGGTGTGAGATGGTTACCGCTTTCTACAAGAAATATTTCTTCGTGTCTGAGCAAATCACCTTTTCAGACTTGGGAAGAATGTTTCAACGAAATAATGAGCATCTGAATGATTATGTCAAGAGATTCAGGATTCAGGCACTGGATTGTCACGATCCAAATGTGAATGAACAACAGTTGGTAGAGTCATGTATTAACGGTATGGTTCCCATCTATTGCGCTTTACTGGAGAACCTGTGCTTCCAGACATTCTCCGAACTCCATGAAGATGTTAAGCGATCTGCTACGACAGCACCAGCACTGTTGGAAAGAACCAGACTAGCCAGGAGTGAAGATGCAAGCGAGACTCGAGGAAACAGGCGTCTCATCAACAAGCAATATAATACCGGTCCCTCTGTGAGCGTAGTGGATGAAGGAGGAAATAGGAAAGCTCCAGCAGCGGAACAACAACACAAACGTGCGGCACCAGCACATCAAACAACTCCACCCCGGAAGACAGCGGCTAAGACCCCTCTACAACAACAAGAAACTTGAAATGCTGCTCCAAATTTCCCATTTCCAACTGAGGAAATAATTGAACTCCTGGAAGCGTGGATTCAAGATGACGCCATCAAGTTACCTCCTCTCAGGCGTCCACCAACCGAGGAAGAAATGGCAAATCCCAAATATTGTCGTTACCATAGGTTTGTCAATCACCCAACCAGTGACTGCAACAAACTGAAATGCATCTTCAAGGAGAAGGTAGATGCATGAGAACTTCAATTAGGCACCGAAGGAGTTCACAGAGACCCTCTTCCCGTCAGGAGCTGCATGCTTTCTGGGGACTCCGTCCACAAAACCATACAGTCTATGATGGATCATTTATGTGAGATTCTGTATTTCTCCAAGGCGCAGCGTCAAGACATATTTGGAGCCCTCAACTGTGTTGTATCAGGCAAGCGTCTGTTTCCAGTCAGGGAAGCCGCTCCCAAACCCCAATTTTCCTAGAAAGCGCGGCCGATAGATGCAACTGGGGACTCCTAACCACCGCTCACTTGAAGGATGTTGAGTTTGACAGCACACTGATTGACGTGGTATCTGATTTTAACATTGTCACCGTCAAGGCGCTGAAATCTGCAAAGATTTCAAAACAGGAAGCTATCTACTGCCCAATCATAATCAAAAACTCAGAAGGAGAACCCATAGACGCTTACGGGTACATCAATATCGAAATCAAGGTGGGAGATGCTCTAACACACGCCAAATTTCATATAATTAAAGAATACCCAAATTATGATATGGTCCTGGGGCACTCGTGGATACACAACAACAAGGCGAAGCTAGGAGTGTTCCTTTTGACAGTGTCTATACCTGAAAGGGTCTCCAACAAGTCGTCCAATCCTGAAGACTATTTATTTTCGTATCAACAACTCGCGAATGTGACGCAATTGCCTGTAGAGAGCGTATCAGCATTTGTTCGTAGATTCCAGACACAAGTAAGTCTTATTGAACAACCCTTTTTGCAACCAGTCACTCCTCCTTCCGCCAAGGCTTGGGGACTCGATCCGATTATCAACCCAGCCGTCACTAGGAGTTGTGAATGGGATGTTGGTCCTTTCAAGTATTTTATCAAGAGTTTAGAGGATGTCACAGTTAAATATGAGGAATATAGGAAAGTAATGGCGCAACGCCCATTTCAAGTTGGAGATATGGTCGTGATAGTTTTCGCTCAACCTTCTCCATCCGCTTCCGCAGAAGGGAGAGATGAGACGTACCTAGTGGCGGAAATTATTTTGGGAGGTTACTGCAAGCTCATCAATGCTGACAAGTTGGAAGGCGTAGTAATACACGCCCGGTGGCTCAAACCCTTCAATACCTAAGATGTCGTGCCACCCTTTCCTCCAAAATTCCTTTTAGTGTTTCCTTTAGCAATTTCCCTTTTCATGCGATATTTGTAATTCCTCCAAAATGATTGCACTGCTTGTATTCTTAATTAGGGTTTCAATTTATCAGTTAATCAAAGCATCATTTTCTTTAAAAAAATTATTCCTGAATCATCTCAAGGAAAAGTCTCGAGTAAACCTAAACCCTCACAAAATCATTACCCATTAATTTGAAACCATAAAAAAACAAACCATGCAAGAGATGTCTCATATCTTTCAAAAAATACCGAAGAGGGGAATATGTAAAGGAAAAGGAAGCACAAGATCATCAAGCAGCGTCACATTCTTTCTGGAGCAAGCATCTTTCGCATCCAAAGAGCAGCCTGCTTCAACCTTCGCCTGACGAGATTCCTAGAAGAAGTTTTGTTGTCTGCAGTTTTCCGAATTTTGGAAATCCCCTTCACGGAACCAAGAAGCAATAAATTTGAAGTCAGCACACATAACGCTCCCGGGTTGCAACTACTTCTTTAGAAACGGCGCATCGAATCACATGACACGCGCCATTAATTGGAGATGAAGCCTCCTCACCTAACAAGCGTGGATTTTAGATTTCTTAGTCCGTAGCAATGCGTCCATGCTTCTACACACCTGGATTTTGGATTTCTTAGTTCGTGGAAATGCGTCCATGCTTCTACATACCTAGACGAAACGCCACAAATATTCAAGAAGCATGAAGTCTGCACCGGGGATTATCAAACAGAAGAATGGGAAGAACTTGTTTTTCGAAATCAAGGGTTAATGGTGCCCTCACTGGAGTTCTCTCCAGAAGATGCTTCAATGTTCTCTCTAGAAGCTGCTTCAACGTTTTCTCCAGAAGCCGCTTAAACGTTCTCTCCAGAAGTCGCTTCAACGTTCTTTCCAGAAGCTGCTTTAATGTCTTCTCCAGAAGCCGAAGCCGCTTCAACGCCTCAGCAAGCTACACAGACCAACTGCATCATGTCTGCCACATCGCCGACAAAGTCAGATTCATTTTTTTTTTTAATTTCCAATTTCCTATGGAAGGGGTGCATGAGCTGCCAAAAGTTTGGATACAATACAGATCTATCAAATACGACTCCCACTCATTGATCAAAAAATGACGAATCCAAAAGATTGCCTCCTTCATCAATTCGTCAACCACCTTACCCGCAAATGCAATAGAAGTACATCTTTCAGGAGAAAATAGGCTCAGGATAATTACACTTGGGGACTGCCAGCACGGGATGTCTTCACGTCCCTCCACCAAGTTACTTTGATATCAATATCATCACTGTCAAAATTTTACGAGCCGTTGTAATTCCTCAACATGAAGCTGTACATGTGCATCAAAGACTCCAAAAGTATGTCGCAGAGACATTTTCACATATCCGGCCACGCCATCGGATCTAGCACGCATCTACAACTCCTTACAAGACTGCATTGTATTCCTAAACCGACTCAAAATACAACTCTAGTAATTAAACAGAAGTGTAACTGGGGACTGCTCAATCACATCCCATTCCGTATTACGATCCAAGATTCAGAAGATAGTTCAAAGGGTGTCGCCTGATACGCAGTCCTTGAAGACTTGATAGCAGCACGTCGGAAGCGGAACGCTTCTCAGCTGGTCTACTCCATCCAACGGCTCTGGAAGATTTTGTTTATACAAGCATCCCAAGCATATCGTCATTAGAAGGGAAAGAACGAGCCTATGAGATAAAGAGTCAGAATGAACCCAATTTCATTCCAGTCAATGCTCAGGAGTTTAAAGAACATTTTAGGTGCGACTCAGCAGTACAGATACCAAACAACTTAAAGTCAAGGCCTCTTGCAATTGAGCGCAATGGAGTTTGGCAAATTTTCAAATCCACTGAAGAGGCTAGATGCTCAATTTTCTGGAGACAGGACCCTTCGGAAACGATCGATGGAGTTCACTCAGGAATTGATGAAATTTCAAAAACGTGAAAGTTATACGTACAACTAAATTTCATACTTGCAAAAGAAGAAGAAAGAACAAGATGTACTTACCTTGCAACTGACGATTGGCACGCTCGTGATGGAGATGCTAACAGTGACGAAGAGGAGCCGGATGCTGCAGACGAAAGCAGGGAACCGTACGAGCAACAAAAACGGAAGAGGGTTGATACCCCTTTTTTTACGAACGGAGTTTCCAGAGTTCGAACAGAAGGAGGATTTCCTTTTGGACAGTGCACAGAGAAAGGCAACTAGGCCCGCGATACCAACGCTCCATGGCCGAACTAGCGGCGTGCCGGTACGAAGATCACCATCCGCATGGACCTGTAGCCAAAGGTCAATCAAACTTTTCCTGGTAACCTCTACATGTCTTGCCTTTTCGATTTTTAACCTCGTCTGTCACCATCTAGTGCTTACCCCGCAACAATTTCATTGTTACGTACTAAGCAGGGGACTTAATGTTGATGGTGGTTTTTAGTTCAGGGCTAAAATTGTAAAACCCTGTATTTGATGCGCCATCATTCTGCAAAGAAGATTGAGCCATTTAAAAGTGATGAGTTCCCATGCCTCTTTACTTACATATGTATTGAGCAATTCAGTATATTTATATGAAATTTATCCAGAATAGTGCGTGTAGCAACAATCCCAAATATTCTGTAAATTTCTGAGTATTTATTCTATGCCATGTTCCCCAGTTGAACTCTTAATACTGACATGACATGATGACTAATGCTCACTCCCAGCCGAGTAGCATGAATCTCCCGAAGTGTCAGGATTAAGATGCGTGTGGAAGTACTCAATCAGAGGCACGCAAAGTTATGCTGCCCTTTGATATTAAATTAGTGATTTTTTGTATCGGTATGCAAAACTCACCAAAAATTGATTGATTTTACGGCAACCCGCAAATTTCAGCTCTTTAACCTAATTTTATCAATTTGCAAAAAATTGTTTTTTTGCGCCCTGCGCGATATTTCGAACCCTATTGGTCGAAACTAATCCTAGATACACTAGGAAATTAATCCGCCATGGACTAGTGGGAGCAAAATCCTACAAAAAATCAGAAAACAAGAAGAGCTGCGGCAAATAGGAGTAGCAGCAAGAGGAGGCGTGGCCGCGCCACTTGGCCGACCAATTTGTCTCAGCAGGCGCTACCTGTGGCTAGCTGGCCACACTCCATGTTGCTGCTTACCGGCCCCTTTCCCATTGACCAATTAGATCGGTTTAAACCCGCCACACACACTTTTAAATAAAGTTGGAAGTCAGTTGGTCGATGCGCCTAATTCCTTAAGGAATCTAATCTAGACTGCCCATGTCAGTCTCAAAAAACGATCACGGCCGCACGTTTTGGCCAGTCGATTTATCAAACCTAGCCGTCTCCTATCATGGTCGGACAAACACCATCATGTACACTGGCGGGCCTGCTAATGCCCAGGACGATCGGCCTCATCCCAACTCGCAAGCGGAGCCACCAAACGCTTATCCCAAAACAGTTGGCCGCGCGAGTTATAAAACCCTAAATTATTTTAGCAGCAGCATATTGCTGCCGCAAAACAATCTTGGCCGCCCAACTTCGCCAGCCGAATTAATTGGCCTGGATTCAATTTCAATCAACAGGCAAGATGCAGATGCGCTCACCAGCGGCCCAGCTATTGTGCTGGCTAGACGAAAAGCTCCCAACACGGCGCCAACACCAAAAACGTTGGCCCAAAATAGGTTGGCCACACGGCTTTTTAAAACCTAAATTAAATCAACGACAGTCATTAACTGTCGCAAATCATCTTGAACGCCCAACTTCGCCAACGCCCAACTTCGCCAGACGAATTGGCCGACCAAACTTCTATTCTAGGCACCAAACAAGATGTGGCCATGACCATTGGCCGCCCCTCTTCCATGAGGAGCAATCGGCAAAGCCGCGGTCGCCCATATGGTTCCTAAACGCGCACCCAAAGATGGCTGGCCGCGCTCCTTATAAAAATCTTAAATAAATTAGCGCCAACCAAATAACTTCCGCAAATCATCTCATCCATCCAATTTGGCTAGCCAATTTAACCGGTCTAGATTTAACTTGTATCGACCAATAGGATGTCGAAATGGCTACCAGCCATCACTCTCCTATAGGGACCGACCGGCCTACTTTTGGCATGCAGGAACGGCTCCCAGCAGCTTCCTGAAAGTGGCCGGTCATGCTCCTTTTAAGAAATTAGGTTCCGCGACCAACCAAGACAGGATCTATACAACGATGCTCCACATGCATCGATTATTTTGAGCTGCTTGCTTAAAAGCGATGCTTTACATGCATCGAGTACATATGATATTTATAAGTATCGGTTTCACAAATAACTTAGTTATTTAACATAATAGCGCCACAGTTTATTCTTCGCGGCAAGTCTCATGACTTGGCTTGCCACACATGACCACCGCCGCCTGGCTTGCGCGTGATTGGTCAGAATAACTAGGTCTTGCAAACAAGACCCATTCAACAACTTTCTGCATATTTTCCATGAAAATACTCGAGATATCAAACATGTCACAAACTGGGGGATGTTCATCAGGGTATTGGTCTGGCGGTTTACAGTGTGCGGCCCGCAATGCGCCTATTACGAAAAAGTGTCAGGAAAGGGCAGACTGTTAACAGCAGTTAGAGAGTAGTGGGTGTAAGGCTGACAAGTCTTCCCTCATGATGAAAACGTGATGGTCACCACCTTTTACACATCCCTACTTCTCCAATACTTAACTATCTCCACTTCTTACGAGATCAGGGTGCGCTCAATCATGACTTGTATAAATAGGTTTTCAACTTATTTCGACAAAAAAAAGACAAGTGTTATCAACACAAGTATCCAGAAAACACCAAAGAACCGATAGCTTACATTCCGCAAGCCAGTTCCATATTCTGATACAAGTCATAAGATAGCCACACCTTCAGAGTTAACCATTCTGATCTCAACACCTTCTTCGCTTCCCTCCCTAAGATCAACCCTTCTCCTTCACTTTGTGACCGAAACAAGACTGGAACGGCCATTTCTTGGTTTAGGCCAGGATTGTATAGATTGATCTCTCGAATCTAAAGTACTCCCGTGCAGTGCATTTGTTTAGGGTTTAGATTCGTTTCTCGGCGGCACACCCAAATTTAACAAAACTAGCAGAATTAATTTTTACCCCAAAACATAAGCAAAAGAAAAATATATGAAATAAAATCAGGCTTTTCTTAAACAGGAAAATGATTAACTAACAAATTCGTTACCTCAGATTCCGCATCCTTTTCTCCCCAGAAAGATATATCATTAAGCGCAAGTTCAAGTTAGAACTCTCCCCCATTGTGTTGTCATCCTCTCGCAAGAACAAAAGAATAACAACAAGAGCAACCTTTACCAGAGAAAGGTTGAATCGGTTTTAACTAATGCGTGCCAATAGCAAAAGTTGAAAACCCGAAACAAATATGTTTATGCTAAACACAACTCATATAAACACAAATTGATTCAACACATTGTGACTTTTTACATATGAGTCTCAATCGGAACACCTTATGATCCTTTGATAAAGCCTACCAACATGGGCTAAAACTTAATCCCGCTAAATCAAAAAGCCACACAAACCATAAGGGTTCACACCATATGAGATCGAATATTATGGTTATAAAAACCGAAATCAAACATCCCATAAATACATAGCAATAATATAAAGCATTCAGGCACATGCTATGTAATCGGAAAAACTATCACACGAAAAATTATAAAATAATAATTTTATTCAATAACAATAGATAGTTTTATTCAGAAATATACCTTATACAATAATTGAAATAATCAAAAAGTGATGTCTATTTTTCTTGGATTAAGTATTACAACATATAACTTAATCTCTAGTAGTGCTCTTATTGTTCACTGAAGTTTCTTCAGTGTTCAAACTCTTGAAACATGTCTCGAGGGACTTGTCTGCAACCACTTCCTGTTTGTCAAGCTTTTCAACTTGAACCTTCATATTAACAAGATCATCTTTTGTTTCCTCAATCCTATCCTTGAGCCAATCTTGATAACGGATCGTCATTATGAGGTTGGTTCTTAGTTCTTTAAAACCTTGGATATAGTCAATCATACTATCAAAACGTATCCACTTGGTTTTCGTTGGATCTTGAAGGTTATAAGCCAACAGACAAGACTCATCTTGGGATCCAGCAGAACTATCAGAATCATAATCAGACATGATTTTCATCTTCCTTTTTGTATTGATTCCTTGACAATCCTTAACCTTTTGAGCTTCCTCCTTATTGACTTTTGTAACACTGCGAGTTATTGGAGGCATGCTCAGGTATTTAAATAAGGATTAATAAGGATTTCTTAATACAACCAAGAGATTGTTTCTCTTAAGAAGAGACAATTTTCGGACCGAAAATACTTGGGAAATTCCGAAAATATACACAAAATATATTTTGTTTCCTTTGTCTGAACTTCTCATGCTGGAAGGTTTATTAAAATTCGAAAATTTCAAATAAAACCTATTTTTGGAAGATCATGGTAAACATGAACAAATTTTAGACAAACATGGATTCGCAGTTATCCAGAGATTGTCACATAATTTTCTGATACAAAACACAAATAAGAAATTGTGCTCTTGTTTTATGTGCTTCTCATCCCAAAAGTTATGAGCACAAACTAGGATGAGAGTTCACAGTCTCCATACAACTAGGTTGCATCGGAGTAAGCCTTTTCTTGCTTACAGCGAGTATCAGAAACATAGTTCATGTTTCTCTTTGGAAATTTCTGCCCAAAGTATTTTCTCCCAAGAATATGATCCTTCCTTGATCTAAAGGTATGATCATGTTGAGAAACAGTATTGATGTAAGAATTTTCAGAGATAGATAAATCTCTCTTAATTATGTCAATGAAATTTTCATAAGATTTTCTCATTCTAAGGATTTCCTTATGATGCACATCAGCATGATTGTTTGAAACAATTATCGGAAATTTGTGATTGTTTCCTTTGGCAGAGATTCTCTCTTCCCCTTTCTTCTGGAATCGTTCTTCATGTGTGTTAGGACTGTTTCGACATGAGTGAGGAGGGACCTTTTTCCAGAAGCGCTTATCAACTCTTACTCCTGATTCTTTTGAGTTGTCTTTGAAGGGTTGAGGTATATTATGTCTTTCTACTAAGGAATGATCTTTCAGTTTTTTTAAGACATGAAACTTCTTTCAATACTTTTACCACTTTGAAGAAGTATAAGTTTCCTGTCAAGTGACTGAAAGTTGTATTCCTTAAGATCACTTTCATGAAATCGGTTCAAAGTTTCCTTTGGACAAGATTTCCCTTGATCATCAGTAGATGTAGAAGATGGTTTCTCATTTTCTTATGACTTGATGTAGTTAGGTAGACTACCATCATCATGATCTGTTTCAGATATGATCAAACTGGTTTTGTTATCACAATCTCTAAAGTCGAACAAGGACTTTTGGTTTCTTCATCAGAAGAAATTATAACAGAATCATTAGTCAGAGTCATAAGATGAGTCTCTTGATCTTGAGTAAGAGATTTACCAAGAGCTTCTAATTTGACAGTGAGATCCATATTCTCTTTGGCTAGAATATTTAGTTGAATGTCTTTTTCTCTGATCTCATGCTTAAGAAGATTAGATTCTGTCTTTAATATTAACATCCGTGTAGACAGAGATCTTATTGGATTTAGGAGTTTTACCAACTCTTTATCAGAAGCTTCTTTTCCATCGGAGATAGACTCAGATTTTTTCGTAACTCCTAGATCATGAGTTAACGAAGTTGTAACATCTTCAACATTTGAGTATTCATACTCTTGCATAACGTTAACTAAATCATCCATAGATTCAATTCTTATAGGTTGGATCGCACCAAACACAGATTGTTAGATTTTTTCATGTTTGCCTGCTCTGATACCAATTGAAAACAAGAGGGTACCCAAATACACCACAATCTTTAAATTATCCACCTATAAGTCCTCTTACCGAAAATGATTGTCTATGGACAAAGTCGAGACAATACTACAAATCGGTATTCACACTTTGTGTGATCGTTTATGGATACGAGATCGAGAAAATACAACAATCAAAGTGTGATTACTTGATAATAGGTTCGGACTTAACCAAACTCTATAGGATCACTATCAAGTAATACAGAGTTAACGTTTGTGTATTTTACTTTTAATTATAATAAAAAAATTATAGTTGCGGAAATAGAAAAGTAAAAGACACAACAAGATTTTGTTAACGAGGAAACAGAAAATGTAGAAAAACCCCGGGACCTAGTCCAGAATTGAATACTCTCAGAATTAAGCCGCTATACAAAATCTAAACCAACTTCGTATAGTTGAGACCAAGCAACTAAACCTAGTTCACTTAGTTTCTTCAGTATCCATGCGCTTCCGACATTCAATAAGTACACACACTGGAACAATTCCTTTAAATCGTATTCCAAACAGTAAAGGAACAACAAATCTGTTTCGTAACAACTCTCTTGATTCTTTCAGATGAAGATATCTCAAGTCATATGCAAAGGCTCTTCCGTTTAACAAATAAACTCCTTTTCTTAGTCAGATCAATCTATCCAACAACTACCGAAATAGCAGAGTTTAGATTTGTAATCAATCAATATAGAATAAAACAAGAAATTACAAGGTAATGCCGATCTTACACAACTAACCAATCGAATAAATATGATTCTAGTTGGATCCCAGCCGATCAAGGTTTGTGCACACCCAAAGATATAGAAACCAAATCAGAAATCTTCTTTAATCTTCAATAAACAACTGCACAACACCACTTGAATCTCTTATGATCAATCACGCACAAAACAGAGTCTGTTAACAATGGATTATCACAAGACGTCTTTAGATCTACAAACAGTTCTAAAGATCCCGTCGACACTTCGATCTAGTTTGAGTGAATCTTATATCAAAAGAGAAGATTCTCAAGAATAAACAAACTAGGTGTAATCAAAGTTCAACAACCGTTAGTCAATCAAATCAATCAAAAACTAAAATAAAATGCAATTATTTAGTTTCCCACCAACGTACTCGTAGAGCTTCTTGATCCCACAGAAGTCTTTAAACGAGCGGTCGTAAGAGATTTCGCCTAATTAGGGTACTTTCCTCTCCGGATAGACGACTCCACCAGAAACAACAAAAAGATGAAGTTTGCCTGGCTCTTAGGATAGTTTGCCAAAAATGCAAACTTGGGTATTTATAGACCAAGGATGTTTGGATACCAAGGAATTTCCAAAACCGAATATTCTCAAGATATGCAATAAATGCCCAAAATCGGTTTTCATAATTCCTGGAAATGCTTTGTCCAATATTTCCGAAATCTCACTAGAAAATCTCCAATTAGTAAATGCACATTACCAATTTTTATTTCCTAGATATATGCATTTAATTGCTGGTAATTAAAAGCATATAAAACTAACAACCTTAATTAAAATATTCTTAATTTGTTTTGGACCGGGATCTCCTTGAGTTATTAAGGAATATCTTTGAACAATAAAAGATAAGAGTTACTGATCATGTTCAAGGTATGTTGACATTTTTTCTTTGTAAATCCTTTTTCATATTTACAATCTTGGAATCGATTATACCACACTTCCAAACAAGTTTAGAATTGGTTCATCTGTATTCCAAGACAACTATGTGATTGATCTAATATCAAATCACTAATCATGGGTTTACGGTACTACCAAACACAAGGATCGGTTCTACCTTAATATGGTTACTTGGACCGGTTACATCAGTTACCAGGATTGGTTACGTCAATTACCAGGACCGGTTACCATATTCTCATGGTATTACTTGTGATCGGTTACACAAGTCACTAGGATTGGTTACACCAATTACTAGGACCGGTTACGCCAATTACAAGGATCGATTACACAACTCTTTTGTGATCGGTCACACCAATTACAAGTATCTATCATACCATCTGAGGTGATTACTTAGGATCGGTTACACTAATAAAAATCATACCAATTCATAAGTTAGGCACTGTGACTAGTTATACCAAGATACATAACAAGTTATGATCGGTTCTACTAACTCACACATATTGGTAATCCAAAGATATGCAATGAATAACAATACCAATAAACCTAGCGATTTCCCTTTCGATTCATAAAACAAGTTCATGAATGTACTTCCTTTAAACAAATGTAAACATTGTTTCCTAGGATGAAATCTTCACCTTTACCCATACACATAATCACAATAGCATTCATACGATTATGTCGATGTCATATATACGAAGTTCAAAAGATAAGCGTTATACTTCGTATCCTAATTCCTTAACACTATGATCATGTGATCATGTCTTACTACTAAAGTATAATCATTCACAGCTTCACAGTTATGTTTTTAATATAGCACGACTTGAAAGATACGTTAGGAATGAAACAGTTCAAGTCCATATTATTAACCTCAAGAGGAAGGATGATGTCGTCGTTGTATCTTGTTACTTCTTCATATTTTTCAAGTCTTCGAGTAATACTTGTATGTCTCATAATCCTAGACTTTCTAGTCTAACCTATACGAAGTTGTCTCTTGTACATAATGAAGCGACTTTTAGATGAGCTTTGATTCACTAAAATATGACAACCAAACTTGACATACCAACGCTTGGTGGGTTCAACCGAGCTATGCTCTAACAATTCGAGTCTGAATCCACTTTGAAACTTCTGAAAGTTGGAAAATGTAATTTTTCTGGTAATCGACAATCACGGATGTCTTTTAATAATGGGATTTCCTTGAACATATATGTTGGGTCATCTTTTGATTTGCTAACCATCAACTTTATTTTTTCCTCTTGATCTTTCATCATCCTATCAATTTTTGAGTCTATAGACTCATGAACCAAGTCAACGGTGGCAGCTGGTGAAGATTCAAAAATTACATGTCTCAAATTTTGCAGTTGATTAGCTAGTGAGATTTAATTTTTGAGTTCTTGCCTCGGTTCTCTCTGTTGTTGACCTGGTGTAAGGTTCAGCATAGATGACTGAGCTGATAGAGGTGGTATGTTTAGATGTAAATCTGATTGTTCAAGATGTGTACTTTGATGTTATACAGTTGGCGTGGTAGCTTGCTGAGTTGGAGGTGGTGTCAGTTGATTAACCTTTTCAGTTAGGATATTTATTGACTTCAGTAGGTATTGGAGCATGTCTCTTGATATTTGTTTTACATTAGTTGTAGTAGGGGTTGGTGGTCTTGATGGCCTCCTATGTTGTTCAGGTGTCACAGCTGGACCTATTAGAACAGCTTGTGGTTGACCACTTTCCATCACAATTGAAGTTGATTGTTGGTGGTACAACCGTTGATGTTGGTGTAGCTATTGTTGTGTTTCTAGCTAAAACCGATGTGCTTGAGGGTGTTAAGATCACTGTTGGTACTTATGGTATATTAACACTTGGATTTTCCATTGATGGTGCTAGTGTTGTTTGTCACAATGGTGAGGTTACTCCAATTCTATGTGGTAACCTTCTTTATAAGTGTTCCATTGTATAGCTTCGCAATCACAGATAGAGTAAGATGAGTATTTGTGAGTTTTTTTAGTCAAGATGAAAATTATTAACTAGATCTGACTTTTGAAAGAACATCTCCTTTCATTTTAGCGGTGATTTTTTTTTAGTCGGTTTGTCTCATGACTTGGTAACCGTTGATTAAGCATTGCTTAATTGTTACGCAGTAGAGTCATGATCAGAAATCAACCATCAAAAGTTGTGATTAGCGGTTCAATTATCAAATCAATTCATTCTTTGAGTAGAAGTATATCAGGATTTGATCAATCTAGCACTTATATTGAATGAAATTAACTGTTATCATGCTTTTCATGCTTATTCTATTCAGCAGAGTTTGTTATCAAAGATTTGTTGGTGACAACCTAATAATAATTGAATTTTGAGATTTGAATGATAAATAAACATGCGATTCTAGATCAAGAATATAGACTTGAGCAAATCAATCATCATATCATCATGTTACAACCAGATTTATATTTATGCAATCAAAGATGTTTAATCAAAAATATAATTATATTTTGATCTCATTAAAACATTTGTATTGTCTAGATCAGAGATTTCTATATTCATACAAGATATGAATCAAGTAAGCTTTCGACAAGAAAATATTAGGAATCTAGAAAATTCTAGATCTAAAGTCGAAAAATTCTTTCTTGCCAAAGATTTTACCATTGATTGATAGATATGATCATGGTTGATATGTTTAGGAGATTAAAATCATCAAAATCAACAGGTTAAAGTTCGATCTCATTCAGAATCATCATATTAAGAGCTAATATTTACACAGATCATCAATATTTATATAGCTTCATGATCACAAAAAGATTAAATGAGCATTTGTGAATTGAGCATTCTTAGTCAAGATGAAAATCATCTACTAGATCTGACTGTTGAAAGATCACCGCCATTCATTTATGCGTCAAAATTTTTAAGTCGGTTTGCTTCATGACTTGATAATCGTTGATTAAGCATTGCTTAATGTTACGCGATTAACAATCATATTAGCAGAGTATTTCAATTCTTGGATAAAAAAACTTCGAGATTTAAACGCATCAAGCATTTATATTGACTGAAATTAACAGTTATCACGTGTTTCGTACTTTTTCTATTTAGAGGAGTTTATTATCAAAGATTTGTTGGAGAAAACCTAATAGCAATTGAATTTTGCATCATAACTGATTTATAAACATGTGATCCTAGATCAAGAACGTAAGCTTGAGTAAATCATACATATTATTATTATGTTTCAGTCAGATTTAACCATTATGCTTTCAAATATGCTTAATCAATAATATAAAAATATTTCAACATCATCAAAATATATGTTAATCTAGATCTGAAATTACTATCTAAAAGATCATGAGACATATGAGGTTTCAACCATAAAGACATTAGAAATCTAGAAGATTCTAGATCTAGAATTGGAAATTTCTTTTTTATTATAATTGATCTTCAGATCTGAACATGGTGTTTTTGAGATTAAATTCATCAAAATCATTAGTTTTAAGTTCGATCTTATTCAGAATCATCATATTATGGACCGATAAACACATAGATCATCAGTGTTTGTGCATATGATGGTTTTTCATGCAATTTTTCAAGTGATTAGATTAAATCATGCATCAGAATTAGATTTGTGATTTATATTATGTGTAAAATTATAAATCTCTAAAAAGTTAGTCGGCGCCAATGAAGATACAGAAATTACCGCCGTACTTACCTTCACGATATGATATCGCAGTCCTTAATCTCGGAATACAATCTTGATTATCACTCTGATCACTAATCTCTGGTAGTGTGGAATTAGTTTTTTTTTATTATCTTCTAAGTCGACGGGGTTTATGGAGGTTAGAAGAGAATCATAGAGAGAGGATGGATAATCATCTGAAGTATGATTTTTATTGATTAGAATGAACTTATTTACATCATCAGCTTTTCTGGCTATTTATACATGATATGAACATGAGAATTACATGTAGATGACTAAGCATGTGAAACTTGGACTTAATAGTTTCCCACCTTGCACTTGTACGGACCTGGGACAGCTCTTCGTTATGACTACCCAGCTTTCTCGGCCTCCCATTTAGCTGACAACATCAAGAATCTTATTAGCTTTGCATCTAGACTCAGGTCTTTCGCATCTAACTCCATGTCTTTGTGTCTTTCTTGGTAGCTCATGGTTTGATTCTTAGACATCTGGTTCAGGTCTTCGACGCCTGACCTTGAGTCTTATTCCATGTATCAACTGTATTACTCTTCAGCTGTCAGTTCTCAGGTAGATGTTATATTTTGCCATCTACAATAGTGTTTTCGTCTCTTGCTTATGATTCATATAGGCAAGGAGAACTCTACAAAGAACATAAGAAGCATTGATATCCACATCGAATCATTACAATTTGGACTCGCTAGCGATATGGTACACCTAGAGTCAGGTATAACTATATTTACTCTTTTTAATTTATAGGTGCACAAAAGACAATTATGACAACTACTTTTATTTTATTGCCATAAAACCATTCAATTAAAAGGTTGCGTAACCTCTTAAACATGGACCCATCTCTTTGGATCATTGGCTCAGCAAGATAGAGGTAAAAAATATATTATCTTCAGAAACATTGCGTATTTAACTTCAAGGATATGTATAAACAATTAATGATTGTAATACTAGGATTTTCCACCAAATCACTACGCGAAACATAAAAGCACCAAAAACAAGGATAATTCAGATATAAATATATCATGGCATCAAGCATGTAATAATGGAATCATAAATCTTGCTCAAGTTTATAGACATACCTTTTTAAAAGAATCACATCATTAATCTTACGGCTTTACCAAATATTCAATATCTTACCCAACATAATATGTGCGCCCTAATTCTTGTGCCTCCATCACCATATTTCATACTAGGAAATTTCTCGGTGAGGATGCACTTCCGTGAGCATTGTTTTGTTCACCGCAAGCGATTGAAACAAACTTTTCCGCATTTGTGGATTTTTCACCATCTGTAGTTTTTGGCTTGGTTTATTTGTTCTTCTTCTTCTTCTTCTTCTTCTTCTTCTTCTACATATTATTGTTTTCCAACTTTGGATTATCGTGAAAGGGATCACTTTTAGAACCCTTGAGATATATATCCATATTTCCCAAGAGATTTTCAGCATCCAAAATCATGGATTCCACCTTTTCTTTTGTCAAAGAATTTTCTGGGAGATCATTCCTATTGACACTCAATGCACCAGTAATGTTCTTTGGTACCCATATCTGAGTGCGTTTAGGAACAACCAGAACCTTCTTTTCATTATTTTCTTCAAGATTTCTCAGAAGATAATTGTATTTGGTTATTCTTTTGCAAGCTAGTCTTTCTCCAATTGGGAGCATCGGATATTGTCGTCGTCTTTACAAAGTTATTCTTTCTATGATTATGAAAAGGTTTCATGTGACGTTTATAAGCAAAGCTAGGTTTATCAAAATACTGATTTTTCCCTTAAAGGTTAGACGTTTACAACCCATAATATCAAGAAGATTAGCCTTAATATATGGTTTATGTTTGATCACTTCTTGTGATGCCCAAACAAGAACATCTTGAAGTTTTTCACTCCTTATGCGAAAATTACATCCCCTTTTCAGGTGACCTTTATTTCCACAATTATAGCAAACATAAGGAATCTTCTTACCTGGATGTGTGCGTGCTTGCTTTGGAGCTTGATAGACTTTTCTCTTTCGAACATTAACTGATGTTGAAGGTATTTCTCTTTTCCCATCAATGGAAGCCTTTGGATGAGAAGAATCACCATCCTTGACAAATTTTACCTCTTTGTTAGTACTTGGAGTGTCTATTTCCTTATAGCCCAATAGTCGTGTATCGCGATGATTATTACTTGCTTTTAACATAATTTGTTTGAGCTAGTATTGAACTTTTTCGAATGCTCTTCCAACATCTTGATCTTATCAAGAGCAGCAGCTAGATCAGCCTCAAGGCGTTTTTCTCGAGCGAGACAAGCACTTTCTCTGTCTTCAAAACTCATATGTTGGAAGTTTAGTATGGTGTGCATTGCAGGTTTGCCTGCATCTATTGGCTTTTTTTTGTTATCATATTTTATAGGTACCATGGTGCAGTTTGGTTCTCCTGATGAGGAGTTGGACTAGATTTGTTGGGTCTCTTTAAAAATACAAAAAAACGATTGTCGAGCAGTCGACATTCTGCCACTAATATTACCAAGTCTCTGCCACCAATCTCGTGGTGATGCCCAACCTTTAAGATAGCATGCCAACAACATGGAAACTCAGGTGCCACAATCATCGCTGCTTATATGAAACACGAAAACTTCAAGCCTTTGGCATACCATGTGATTGTTGCCTACTTCTGTCATCAATGTGCACAACTCTTTTACCGAGATCGATGTATTCAGAATGAAATTTATGGTGTTATCGTGAAAGTGGTAAGCTCGTATACCACGAGAACTTCCATATTAATTAAAAAGAAAAAATAGTGAATGTGTTGGAACAAAATTTGTTGGAATATTAGTCTTGAGTTCGTCCCCGGATGTGTGTCTCCCTCCCGACAACACACAGATGTTCCTTTCCTCCCAAATTGACTATAAGATAAGCATACGGCAGCAACTGCCATATTTTGCTATTCTTCCGTTGTAAGAAGTTGAAATGGAATAGTATACTTATTCCATTTCTGTAACAAGTTGTTGCATCATGATCCATAATGATCAACTAAACTTTCCTTTTCTTTTTTTCTCCTTTTTTATTTACTTCACTTTCTGATAACCGTGTATTAAACTAAGAATATTATGCATGTCTGATTATCTACACACTGATAAGAAACGATCATTTTCTTTTTCTACGTGGTACACGAGTCTACGGATTTCCAGCACATCCACTCTAAACTAAAGTGACTCCCCCATTATTTTGCCCTTCATTCTCCTAGTGGGTATAACACTTTGATGAACTGGCACTTTAAACACATACTCCACAGTGTCCACATTTTATTTCGAAGTAGAAGAAGAGCATGGAAATGGCAATTTTCAAAATAGAACCCATTATCACACGAGATAGCTGAATAACATTTTCGCATTTTGTCAATGTCACGGTAGTAAACTTATCAGATGATAATACTAAGCACCAAATATTTTATGGATCAAAAAAATTTGCATTTATGATAGAAACAGAGTTACATGGTGATTCCTATAAGACTACTAACCCATCAACATCAGTCGGTCAATCTATACCAAACCGAAGTACCGAATAGCGTCGAAGAAGTAGGTAAAAAAAAACAAGACAAAAGCTCGAACAAAAAGACAGTTTTTTTTTTGTTGAAGTTCCTAAAACAAGAAAATAAATTCGGCGTAGGAAGCAAAGCTGACTATAAGAAGAAGAATCCCATTCATTTGTTCCTCCTCCCTCTTTCATCATCATCAAGCATTTATTCGATTCTCTCTTCCATTTAAAGTTTTCTCAATCATGTCAACAATAACATCTCTACTACAAAAACCCTAGATTTATTTCATTTCTTAAATCAGAAAAAATCTTTATTGTTCATTTTGATCTGCTGTTACAATGCTGGGAAGATCACTGGAAGTATGGTTGAAGGATTCAATAACTAGTGAAAGTTATGGAGATTCGAATTTGGGGTTTTCAGGTAATGTGTGTGGGAGTGGAGGTTTGTTTTTAGATTCTTCAGTTACTTCATTTGTTTCTTCATTGATTACATCATCAAGAACTGATTTTTATGATCCTGATGGTGACAATAATGATAGATCAGTTAGTATTTCTAGTAATAGGGTTTGTTGGAAGCCAATTCTTTCAAAGAGATTTAAGAGAGAAAATAATAAGAGAAATTATAGAGTGAGTCATGGTGGGTTGTTCTGTTCTGTTAGTTTATCTTCTATTAATGGAAGTAACGATAGCGATGAATTAGTTCAAGAATCAAATGGATTTCTAAGTGAGAATGGAGAAATTAAAGAGGAAGCCAAAATGGTGGTTGTTGAAAAGAAGAAAGTGGAAAAGAAAGTTGGGTTGCAAGGAACAGCTAGTGCTATGAATACTACTAAACATCTTTGGGCCGGTGCTGTCTCTGCTATGGTCTCAAGGTTTGATTCTTTGAACTTTTAAATTTAGATGTTATAGGATTTATTTTTTATTTGTTCTTTTGTGCTTCTTGATAGTTGTTTGACTTGTATGCTTAGTTTATACTGGCTTCGACATATTATTGTAGGACTTTTCCAGTCCGTCGAGTTTGGCCTGTTCTGGGTGTTGTTAATAGAAACAGGCTTAATCATTGAACAATGTACGCCACTTTTATGCAAATTCTTGCCATGTAGAGTTGTTTTAGACCGTCCCCTATAGACTTGAAGGACTTTTCAGCCTGTTCATGTTTTTGATTCTAATTCGTACACTTGCTTAGGAATAAGTTTTTTTTTTTTTTTTTTTTTTTTGTACTAGTAAAATGTTGATATTGAGCTATTTGTTTTGCAATTTTCGGTTGTGTTTAACATTTGAGAAGTCTAACGAGCCTAAGTGTAGCTTAAATGAGCTTCATGCTTAGAATCTAAAATAAGTGGAAAGTGTTTGCTTTTAAAACTGATGATTATGCGTCTTCTATCTGGACATAAATCGTATTATATCAGAACATTTGTTGCTCCACTTGAGAGACTAAAGCTGGAATATATAGTTCGTGGTGAACAGAAGAATCTAGTAGACCTTATCAAAACAATTGCTGCAACTCAAGGCTTGAAAGGCTTTTGGAAGGGAAATTTCGTCAACATTCTTCGGACAGCTCCATTTAAAGCAATTAATTTCTACGCTTATGATACGTATCGAAAGCAACTGCTTGAATGGACTGGGAATGATGAAGCTACAAACTTTGAGAGATTTATTGCCGGTGCTGCATCTGGCATTACTGCAACCATTCTCTGCTTGCCGATGGATACGGTACATGCCCATATTCAACTATCATTCTTTTATAAATAATCCACTGAAGTACTAACTTGCAGTTTTATTTTTAATTATGGATATCTCCTGAACCCAATATTGACCAAATTCCACAAGTCCTGTCATTTGATTTATGCACTTAGGGCGAGTGTTTTAAAATTTTGGATTGTTAGCCTTTACGACGGATGTTGTGGATGTGATAACTAGGCCAGGCTAACTGTCGAGCACTTTGTCCGCGAAGGCGCCAACTAATATGCATGGTCTGATTAACTAATTAATCCATTACTGAAGTTCACCCAAAAGTTTAAAAATGGATGTTTTGTTGCCGTCTTATAATGCACTGTGGGTGCCTATTTGTGGTCTGTCCTGTCAGGTCAGACCAAGTATCTTAGGAACATACATGTTGCCGTTTATTGTATCTTAACTACTGTACTCGACTATGTTCTATACAAAATTTCTAAGAGATTAGTTTCTCAGATGTACTACATTTGTTAATTTACAGATCCGAACAAAGATGGTAGCACCTGGTGGGGAAGCGTTGGGTGGTGTCATTGGTGTCTTTCAGCACATGGTTCAGACTGAAGGGTTCTTTTCTCTTTACAAAGGCTTACTACCATCTATTATAAGTATGGCACCTTCTGGTGCAGTTTTCTATGGTGTGTATGATATACTTAAGTCGACTTATCTCCATTCACCAGAAGGAAAGAAGAGGATTAAAAACATGAATGAGCAAGGTCAGGAATTGAATGCTTTGGACCAGTTGGAGTTGGGTCCTGTTAGGACCCTTCTGTACGGGGCGATTGCTGGGTGTTGTGCTGAAGCTGCCACATACCCATTTGAGGTTGTGAGGAGACAATTGCAAATGCAAGTCCAGGCCACAAAATTAAGTACATTGGCAACTTGCGTGAAAATAGTAGAACAAGGTGGCATTCCTGCATTCTATGCAGGACTCACACCCAGTTTATTACAGGTATGTATATACATTATTCTTGAATTTCCCTCTATGCTTCTTCAAATATAAGTTTGTGAAAATTTTATTTTGGATATTAGGTTGTGTTTGGTTCATAATCAGAGACAGACTTCAAAAACAGGATATTAACCAAGAGTCTAGTCTGTATTGTGTATTCTCAGCCAATCACTGTTTAAACTTAAAAGTTAAAATGGATGCATCTTCACTGAAAATGGCAAGCCACTTTCACTCTCTTTTAGCTTTATTTAGGGCTGTGTCCTGAAACTCATCTCTGATATTATTCACGAACTGTAAATTTCTCCCCCCATTCTGCATAAATTCAATGTACCTGATACAGTGTTGGAATCACTTTAGAGGCATATTACTACAGTTAATTTTCCCATGATCATTTTGTCCTGGGGAATTCCTTGGAAATCTACCAATATGTTATTTTTATTTGTACTTGTGCAGTTGTGCATAGCCTTCTCATCTCCTTGTTCTTTTGCTGTATTAGGTTTTACCCTCGGCAGCAATAAGTTACTTTGTCTACGAGTTTATGAAAGTTGTTCTTAAAGTTGAATGATACAAGAACTACGAAAATGCATCCCACTACTACTTCCAAGCTAAGCCTGGGTTGAAATTTTATCAAGGGATGCGAAAAATAATGTTGTATTTTGGCCTTTGTCATCAAGGCGTCTTTGAATGAGGAAATATGTGTGTTCCTTTATGCCTATGCATAGTCGTCAGTGCATAACTATTGTGTATTGGGTACTACCCAAGTAATGTTTGACTATAAGAAAATTTGTATTTTGATGTCTTGATGCTGTATTTCAACTTTAACAGAAGTTGTAAGAGAATTTATCCTTGGTGGCTAACCATGAGCCTATCTAGAATTGTTTCGAGTCTCGGCGATACAAGATGTCAAGGAAATTATAGTCTCTGTAGAACTACATGTCATGGAAATTCTAGTCTCCATGACACAAGATGCCAAGGAAATACAGGGCTTTGGCTTTGAATATGTTGGGCACAATCCCAAGTTCAGCTAGGCCTATAAACGGCACCACATATATGTTGGGCACAATCCCAGTACCCTGGGTAGATGGCATTACCCCACAGCAGTAACCCAACAAACCCCCACAAAAAACAAAAAAGGACTAGTCCCAAAAAATGCATTCTTTGTTTTCTCTTGTTTTCATTTTGGTTTTCCCCTTCTCTGTTTTAGTTACGTTGGTTGATGTTTAAGATATACCAAGAAATATTTTGACTGTGTTCTTCTCTTACTATATTTTCGTGGTAACAGAAATCAAGTCAAAAAGAACCATGTTTTAGGGCATACCTAAAACTTTCAGGGCATACAAACCAATAATCCCATCTAAGGTATCCTTATAAGGGGTATCTCTTGGGCAGTTCAATTACCCATATACCCTCCAACCGTTTTAATTACTAATCTACCCTTGACCTTAATATAAATACATAAAATCAGTTTTAAGAAAATCAAAATCAGTTTCTATATAACTTCTTCATCTTCTCTAGCCGAACCCTTCTTCTCCCTCGCGAGATTTTTTTTTTCATCGTCGTGATTAATCGTCGATTCGAGAAAATTTGGTCGTCGATTAAACTTAACTATATAATGGGTCAAACAAAGGAAAAGGCAACTGGTAGGTGTTCAAAATCGTCTTCAAATCCCTCAATTGAAGAAGAAGAACCAATTGAAGAAGAAGAACCAATTGAACCTAAAATTGAACCACAAAATCAACCAATCGAAGCACCAACGCCTGAAATGAGGATAAGAAAGTAAGTTCTACAAACCCGATCTCTTATTTGATGTTTTGAATCGATTCAATAGGGTAAATTCCTAAAAACTTAGGGTTTTAGACGGTTACAGATCTAGGTTCGGCGCATAATTTAGGTGCGTTTTGAGCCGAACTGTTCTTCAAATTTCAATCTGGAAATGTATATGAACAGTTCTGCATGAATTAGTATACCAAATATACGCCGAACCTGGAAATGTATATGAACATTTAGGAGTTCAGGGAAGAGTTCGGCGTGTTGTATAATGTTGAATTTAAGACGAACCCTGTTGCCCTAGTTTGCAGTGTAGATTAGGTGCAGGTTCGGCGCATATTGGGTTTGTCGGGCAAGCCAAACCCTGACTTAATGTGTTCGGCTTGTTATACTTTTTTTTTTAATTATAAGCTGAACATAACACTGTGTTGTAAGGTGTTCTTCTATTTATTGGGTTCTTCTAGTTAATTCACCAACTTTCAATATGTTAATAAAGTTTTAAACTTGTTTTAGGAATAACGAAATTAAAAAGAGGAGGAGGATGGAGGTTACACCTTCTAGTTCTAAAACACCCGATCCTCGAGGAGGAGGTAATTTTTTTTTTGGGAGGTTCGGCTGGTACGATTACACCTTCTTGCAATACGAGCCGAACCTAGCACATTTACGAGGTTCGGCTGTTACGATATTCACATTATGTGCCGAACCAATACAAAATTATTAACCCAGGAATATACATGATCAGGTTCGGCATATATTCTACTTATTCAAATAACCGAACAATGTATTTCCAACAGGTTCGGCGCTTACGAATTTCTCAATATAAGCCGAACCTTAAACAATTTTTCTTCCAGCCAGTTCAGTGTAGGGTTCGGCTTATTAGGACAATTCAAAACAAGCCGAACTCTGGTCTAGAACGTAGGTTCGGCTCTAATCATAACACTTTTAGCTAGCCGAACTGTTCATCCAGACTTGCCGAACCTTAGTGAAAAAACACTAACTTTTGATGATTTTAACCTACAAAAGTGAGATTAAACATAAGATAGAAGTGTACATGTGTATTAGAAGCATTGGGTTCCTCATATATGTATTCATCATCTAGATTTGGCTCATAATAATCATCATCTTGAGTTTGAGTTTGAGTTTGGGTTTGACCTTGAGTTGTTTGTGTAAAATCATTTTCATAATCTAAGAAATCAGCCATTTCCGGATCATTGTTGTAATTGATATGTATTTTCCTAGGTTTTTTAGATGAAGAATTACCCTCCTCATCCATTGAATCAAATACAAGCTTTTTTCTCACTTTCCCCTTCTCCTTCTCCAAAAAAACCTAATTTTTTTTTTCTTATTCAAATTTTTTTATCTACACAAATTTATAACTAAATAATCTTAAAACTAATCACTAATCAGAATTATTGTAACTAATCATTAGTATTAGCACTAATCCTAAAAGGGCAGATTCGCTATTACCAAAAATATTTGGTTAAGGGGCTTCTGATTTTGCTATTTACAACCCTTTTTTGTCTTTATTCAGTATGCCCTGAAAGTTTTACATATGCCCTAAAACAGGGTTCGTCAAAAAGCATGCTGACAAAATCAACCAAAAACCCAATAAACCTTCCTAACTGTGCCACTGGAACTAAATTCTGAAACTCCAGTTGTTGGTTGCGAAATTATTCTTATTGGTTCCCTTCATTCTAAAGCAGGTTATGTTATTCCAGAAGACTCATTGAATTTCAACTGGTTAGTTTACTTTATCTTTCTTCAATTTTTTGTAACTTAAGATTATGTTGTACTAGGGTATGTAACTGTGTGATTTTAGAGTTGGACTCTGTTTAAATGAATCCTCTGAATCCCAGTAATTAGATGATGGGTTACGAGTTTTAGAATGCTCTGATTTTTGGTACAGAGGTTTGATGGATGTGTAGGTCATCCTCAACCGAATTCCATCCCAAAGTCTTCACCATGTGGCTTCGACCTGTTTTGTTGGTCGTAAGTCATATTCCGATTTGTTTTGGATATTGAGTTTTTGTAATTCATTTCTTTATACGCCAACTATGCAGGTATGGGCTGCAAAGCGAAGAGAGACTCATTTGTCGGGAACACCCTAGTCAAATAGCTACTTTCCAGTGCAGAGCTTGTGCAGTGTCAGGCAAACATGTTAGGGAGACTTTCCACTGTGAAGTGTTACAATGATCATTGGCTGAATCACCACAAAAGTCTACCTAAAGTAGCAGCCTCGTTACAGACGATTACAGAAGTTGAGGATCATGGGTATGACTGTACTTGCTCCTCGTGTTCAGCTTTTGATGTGTCCCCTGCTTTTGATATGGATTTACTAGTTAATAAGTATGCAAAAGCAGTACATAGGTCATGGATTAAAGTGGGTATTTCAAAAACCTATACACCCACAATAGAGGATTTTGGATATAGATTAAAACTGGAAGTTGTTCCAACAATCTTTTGTGCAGGAATACCTTGGGCCCCAACCGAATTACAGACGAATCATGTAATCATTGCACCTCCGCCTCGCTATATGATTCCAGTTAAACCTTTGGATTGTTTTAGTAACTTTAATCTGGAATCACAAATCTGTGCTGCTAGGCCTTTTAGTGTGCTCTCTTACAATGTCCTTGCTGACGTGTATACTATGACTGATAAATTCTACTACTGCCCTTCCACGGCTCTTAACTGGGAATACCGTCGTCAAAGTTTGCTTCGTGAGATTGTTAGATACGAAGCGGATATCATTTGTCTCCAGGAGGTGATTTTGATGCATTTGATATCGTTTTGTTAAGGGGCGTCACTTATACTTGTGTTTTTAATTGGTTGGCATTTTGTGTGCGGTTTTATTAGGTTCAAAGTGATCATTTTGAAGACTTCTTTAAGCCCGAGCTTCAAAGGTTTGGCTACTCATCTGTATATAAGCGAAAAGCGAAGGGGGTATGTATGTCATTTTCACAATTTTGTTTCGCAGTCGTAATTTGTGGTTGATACGGAAGTGTGTACTGATGCATGTCGTCTGGACTCAATCATTTGTACGACATTTTATGAAGCACATGGAAGAGAAGAGACTGGAATGTCCACTTTTGCTTCTCAGAGTCTCAGCTTTTGATTTGTTTCTCTGCTATGACATATCTGCAGTTGTTTACTTATAAAAGAGAGTACACATATGATGGGTGTGCCACGTTTTTTCGCTTTGATAAATTCAGACAAGTTGAGAAATATGAGGTATGATCCTTGATTATTATTTTTACTATAATTTAATCAGTACACCAAATTCAACAAATTATGTGTTTTCTGTTATAGCTCGAGTTTAATACTATTGCACAAGAACTAGCCGAGTCACTTGATGAAGATCAGAGACATAGCATGATGAAGGTGATCATGCTTTATCTGTTTGTTATCCTTCACTTGTGCTTGCTTTTGGGGTTCTATAGTCATCTATTCACTCCAATTCTGTATTTTCGGTATTGTTCTTCACATTAACATTTACTTGTTTTTGCAGGATAATGTTGCACTTCTAACAATATTGGAGACCATTGAAACTGAACCACTTTGTGACGCATCAATTCATAGAATTTGTGTGGTATGTCATTCCATCAAGATTTTGAAGCATAATAATCCATCTGTCAGTCTTAGACATCTTATCTGTTAAAATTGGTACTCTCAGGCAAATGTTCATGTATCTGCAAACCCACAATTTACAGATGTAAAACTATGGCAGGTATTTTTTGGTTTTCATATAGTATCCCCTTCTTAGCGTTTTATAAGAAAGATGAACTAATTCGTTCAAGAACCTGTTACCGCTACAGGTTGGAACCCTTATTGAAGGTCTGGAGCGAATTGTAGCTCATTCGTATGTTCCGGTTCTCATTTGTGGGGATCTTAACTCTCTTCCAAGAAGGTTTCTCTTTTCTCTATGCCAAATGGGGTTATATTTCCCTTCAAAATGTAATGGTAATAGCCAAAATTATTGGTACGGATAGTTCTGAAACATATATTTTAATTCCTATGTTCCAGAAGTCCAACTCCATAACAATAAGTGAACAAAACAATTAATCTGGGTGCTTCTCTCATTTAAGAGTTTGAGAATTCAGTTATTTTAAGTTACTTTGCTGGTGAATCAAAATCGGTGTTTTCTTTTCTTTTGTAGTGCTGCTCATAATCTTCTAGTTAATGGTAAGGTGAATCTTATGCATGAGGATTTGGTGAAGACTCCTTATGAAATATTTCAACATCTCAAGCTTTCTCATAAACTGCCACCTCTGGTAGGAATATCGGTCTTTTTTCCTGCTCTTTCTTGTCTCCTTTTTTTTCTTTGTTAGTTTACTCAAAAAATGTCGAGATAAGGTCTCAATGCCAGCAATATGATCCGACGGAAATGTGTATGGCATTTAGATGATGATAACAACATAGGTTTGCACATTCCACGACTGATGACACTTGTATATTCTTATTAGGCAAGTGCATATTCATCCTTATCAAGATCGACGAATGGGGATTCTAAACAATGGAGTATGATGAATCCAAATACAAAGGAACCTCGATTCACTATTGCTAGACCCAATTTCCGTTCTGCAATAGATTACATTTTTTACACAGGTATGTGCAAATCTACTTATGGAAGCTGCAGTTAATTGCTCTTGTTGATTAACTAATATAATTAATCGAGTCTTGTCTGTAATAATTTTTATTTCAATATGTAACTTCAAATTTCATTGCCTCTTTACAGAGGATATGTTGACAGTGAGAAGTCTACTAGAATTGGTTCATGTGAGGTCTGCAATTAGAGATACAGCTTTTCCATCAGCAATGTGGCCGTCAGATCACATTGCCCTCATGGCTGAATTCTCATGGAAGACTCCACGCGAAAATCAACTTGCGGATAGTCGTGATATATAAGATACAGTTCTGTATAATAAAGAAACTATACCTGAAATTCAAATTAACTTCGGCATCTGTCGTTACAAAAGGCTGTTAGAGACATACAGTTAAAACAATCCACCATTAGAAAAAGAAGAGGGTGATACAATTACACAATAATGTTAATGAAATTGTAGAACAAGTAAAACTACTTTCTTTGTCCTGTCATTGCGGAACTTCTCATGTAAAACTGTAATATCCTACAAGGGTGCTTGTGGTTGTTTTGAGCATTCTCATTTCCACTACAATGGCATAGTGGAATGACGGGAGACTTCTAACCCTTTAGAGCATCAACAAAGGTGGATGCTGGAAATGCCAACAAAAGAACAAACTAACAAGGGTGTATTGGATTGGGATTTATATGGATATTAAACAATCCTAAAACTCCTAGGTATTCAATTAGGATACATAAGGAATCATTAAATATCCATGGTATTCGATTAGGATTGTTTTAGATTCCACAAATATCTTAAGTATTCAATTGGTTTAGGATTTCTTAGGATAGTTAAGGGACATGATATATATGGATTTTATGGATATTATTTGTAGGCAAAATATGTATGTTATTATCTCATATCTTTCTTAACCCAAACCACAAGAGTTTCATGGATTCTTATGGACAATTTTTTTCTTATCATAACATGCTATGTTTTTCCACCAACCATCACCGTCACCGTCACCACCATCATCGGCACATACCAACCACCACCGCCCACCGCCGCCACCACCAACCATCACCGCCACCACCACACCACACATACCAACCACCACCGCGCACCACCACCTCAACTTTTTTTTTCTTTTCTTAAGGGAATCATGATGACTTTGGTTTTTTTAAATATATTATTACTACTCCCTCTGTTTCAAAAAGAATGTCCGCTTTGACTTTGTCAAAATATTAAGGAGACCATAGTATTTTACTTGACTACCCTTAGTTACTTAACTATTTTATTTTAATAAAAATGCTAGTAAAAACTACCTAAAATTATTAGGAGGATTATAAAAACGAAATATAAAAGGAAAATTAAAGATGTCAAATTTATGGAGTATAAACTTTATATGGAATTTAATTGTTGGAGCCATATATATATTCTTTTAAAGGAATGAAGGATATACTTGTTTCCTTAATTATATAGATTTCTTTAATATCTTAGATTGGGTTTCGTTAAAAATAAATTTATGAATATAAAAAATTTAAGGGTATATTAGAGAGTTCATTGGAAAAATACGACTATAAACAAAAGCTGGACACAATTTTGAAACAGACGAAAATGGAATAAAGGACAGTCTTTTTGAAACGGAGGGAGTATTAATAAAATAATAAAGAGGCGCCCAGGGGGACCGGGCCCACCTGCCGGACGGTCCCATGCCTCTTCATTTTATTTTACCTTATTTTATTATTTTTCTTAATCTCATGAAAACTCCTTCATTTGAGCAAACTCCCTCGTTTGAGCAAAACTCTCAGTTTCTCCATATTTTCCTTCAGATGATGAAAAAATAATTCAAAATAGGGAAAGGTGTCACGGGACCGGGCTTACTAGCCGGCTGGCCATGCCCTAGCCGTGGCCGGTCCCACACCTTATGATCCCTTATTTTATCATTATTATTATTTCCTTCATCTTAAGAAACTCCTCCGTTTGAGCAAAAACCCTGGTTTTCCATATTTTCTCAAATATTACTCAAACGGTCGAAAGCCAAAAAAGTCAAATGGTCACATGACCGACTAGACTCTTCACGGTAAATATTAAAATATTATTATTTTGATATTTTCAAAATATTGATCGCTCGAGCAAAGTTCTACTTGCTCATTCGAGCAAAATCGAGAGAGTTTCAGTCAAGATCAAACTCTTTTGAAAATTCAAAATGTTGCTCAAACGCGCACCAGAAAATACCAAAATTCTAAGGACTGAGACACGGACACTATGGTGACACGGACATGCCACCTTGACCGACCAAGGTCGGCTCTTAGGCTTGCAAGGAGCCGGCCTCACACATCTTCATAATTTTGACCTAATTAGCTTTTTACAGTTCATATTGGGTTCAAACTCTTTCCAACCAACTTGGAACTTCTTCAATTAACCACCAGCTGGTCCCACGACCACCAAGCGCTGGTTTAATACCACTTGGTCGGTCCCTCATCTCTCCGTAATTAGGTTTTATTGCCTAATGCTCAGACGAGCACTATTTCAATAAATAATTAAAACCAGCATTTAATCATCCTTTCACCAACTGGACCACAAAGGACTTTGGTGCATGCTCACTTGATCACCTGGGCGTTACATGGTCGACTATCATCCCATGTAGCCGGTCCCTCCTTCACTCAGTGATCAATTTTCAGCAAATCATCAGTTGGTCAGTAATGGATAAAAATTAGGGTTTCAAACCAAATGCTCTGCAAACCCTAATTCTGAGCAAGTTCAAACACTAATAATTTTATGTTGATCCAGCAATCAACATCTTGATTAATTGTATAATATTCGGTCCAGCTACCAAATTTTAATTAATATTTTATTTGGTCATGCTACCTTCAAACGAGCAATATTTGCTCAAACTATCAATATTCGGAAATCCATCGAATGAGCAATATTTGCTCATACGAGACTAGTAATATTGATTCAACTATCAATATTTAATCATTCATTAATTGAGCAATATTTTCTTAGGCGAGCAATATGCTAGGACGAGGAATATTTGCTCAGACGAGCAATATTTGCTCAGACTATCAATATTCATCATGTTGGTTCAATTATCAACATTCATTTGAGGACTATACGTATGTCCCAGTACACATGTTTAATCCATCATAAGAGCACTTGGCAATCATGCTCGACTGAACAACATTTAGACCCATTGTCAAATCAAGTCAACAAATGACTAATTAAATACACGTCTGCCTTGTAGACTCCACAAATCATGAAACATCAATCATGTCATATGGGGGGATATTAATTAGGGTTTTGGTCTGGCAGCCTATGGCACGTGTGTTCATCCACGATGAGAAATGTGAGTAAGTCGTGCAAGCAGTTGAGGGAGTTAGCAAAGTAGTGGGTGGACAATCAACCAAGTGACTGGGGACTGAAGGAGTACACATGACCCTCTCCCATTCAAGACCTTCATTCTCTCTGAACAACCTATCAAAGAGGTAGTTCAATCCTTGGTCGCACATATATATGTGAATTGCTCAATCTGTCGAAGGCACAAAGGAGAGATATTTTCACGGCACTGAATCACATTTCAGGAAGTCCATTTCGGAAATACTTCTTGAGTTCCAACCACAGAAAAAGAGATGTACGACTGGGGACTGCTTACCGCAGTCAATCTCAATAGAAACCAATTTGGGAGAATGTTGATCGATGCTGTCACTGTTATCAACATTGTTTCCTGAAAACCCTCAGAACCGCGGGCATCACTCAACAAGAAGCCACTCTTGCTCCCATCTCAATCAGAGACCATGAAGGAACGCTCAGAGACGTTTATGGCTACATCACTCTCAAGATGAAAATAGGTTCAACCTGAACAAAGACTAAGTTTTACATAATCAGGAAGATCCAAGATATGACACGATCCTCGGACAAGCGTCGATCCACGCTGAAAGGATGGTTTCTGACAAAGAACCTTTGGTTACACGTCTCTTCAACGAAGAAAGTTTTGATCCACAAGATTTGGTGGATGTCCCATCATTATGGCACTTGGAGGAATCTCGAACTTTGACGAGGCTGAAACAAGAACCTGCAAAAGATGCATAGACATTCATCAACAGGTTTCGCACTCAAGAAAGTCTCATTCCTCTCATGTCTATGTCATATATTTCCTCACATGCTATCCTAGCATTGGACTCAATTCTGCTAGAAACTATACTATTGCGAGACGTTATGAAATGGTAGCTTCATCACATTAATATTTTACCAAATAGTTGAATCTGACACCTCTCTGAATCGAGCATCTCACCGAGACATTCATTACTGAGATGATGTTCAAGTACGACAAAGAATATCTTGGGTATTCCCCGTAACCTTTGCATGAGTATCCATATGTGCCATAAAATCAGAAAGCTTTGATGTATGCACAGGTGTGGAATCCAACCACAAGGAGAATGCTGAATCAACAGAAGATACTCGGGGCCGAGACGATCAAGCCTAAGACATTCGACGCTTAAGGGATACGACGCTTCAACGCTCAAGCATCTAAGAAGCCTTCAAATTGTACTCCCAATCAAAGAGTACACCTTCGATGATGGCGCCTCTAACTTCAGCAGGAATATCTCGAAGATGACATACTGATTCAAAACCAAGACGATCAAAGTATAACTGAACTACAATCGATAAGTCTTCATTATCTCCATGTCAAGATTTCTGAAACAGATGCAACATCATTCTTCCATGGATGGCGTAAACTCCTTCAACATATATCTTTTTTTTAAGCAGATGAACGCCTCTGGGATGCATTTGGGGACTTGATTTTGTTGGAAAGATCAACTCAGATCAATTTCAATAAATGTTTCCACATAACAAGTCATTGCAACATTATGTGATGCCATGAAATGTCATCAAAGGAACCTCTCTACATCACAAACCTTGCACGACCAAGGAACTTTTATCCTCACCGATCACATCCAGAATGGAGACTGCCGCTGCTACCTGCCACAACAACATCAATTCCCTGACAAAGCCACTTCACAGTAAAGTCATATTCAGGAGAATTTGGGTTGAACTCCTAGTACACCTTCATCTTAGGAATGCTCAATTCACCAACTAGTTCGGGCATGCAAAGGCTCACTGGATGGAGGATCAAAGACTATTCGATAATCATGGTTCTAGCCTTTTCGGTCTCTGGAGCAACTCCGACCATAGTATCGGCATCAACAAGGATATCTAGAGGAAATCCATCCATGGTCTCAGCATCAACAAGAATTTCCGGATAAAATTCAATCGTGATCTCAGCATCAACAACGGTCTCAGGAGCAACATCCTCATGACCGGCTTAATCAACTATCCATTCTCTAAAGTGTTACTCGATGGATCGGACTTCTCCAAGCACTAATGATTCATATCAAGATATGTAGACATGAAAACGTGTTAACATGAAAGTATTCCCAAAGCTTGCATGACAGATGGGCACAAGCCAAAGTCTTCTACAAGATGTTCTCATCACCTCTACAAATGGGATACAACATACTTCAGGCCATGGGTTTACAAAAACTTACCAATGGGTGAGGAATGGGACAATCCTTCCTTGACAAAATATGTTATTCTATGTATTTTCTACAACATACCAAAAGGGCGCATCAATCGGACATACGAGCTGAAAGATATGGCCTCCAAACTCAGGTTCAGGAAATCTAAATTTTTTGTACGGGATTACAAATTACAAATGTGTACGCTTCGTTGGCTGACCCAGACCACTCCAAATTGAGTGATTCTTTTCTCATATGATAAGTCGGTCTCTTGGCTTCAAAATTTGGGGTCAAGCACTGAATTCCGACGTCGTATGAGGTTCCTACAGCTTCCAGAGTATACGACATGCAAGTAGCAATTCTTAGACGGGATTCATTACCTCCACAGTCGATCGAGGTCCACCAGGTCTTTCCACTAAGTCCTTCATCAAGGTACCTCCAACTTTGAGCACCTAGGTTTTTGCATCATGTTTTTCTACCTGGGTCCTCTATTTAGGTCTTGCCGGAAGAAGGAAAAATGAAAAAGAGATTTAACAAAATACTGGGGACTGACGATCTCTGATCATGACGATCAGTTTCACAGTCCAAGACTCATGACTTACATCAAGCTCGCATACGCTAATCATTCATCATGAAACGAATGCTACAACCATGGTCATTACATCATCCCCTCTTGAGAGCAACCTCAGTTATGGTCCCGTGACCAGGGTTTCAGAAGTGATGTTTCTATGACTGACATAAACAAAAAATGGTACTGCAAGCCCCAGGCTCATGTATCAACCAAGGGGTTCAGATTGAAAATTAATCAATGGCATTGAAATCCTTCATCAAGCATTCAAGACACAAGCAAATGGTCTAAAGACACAACAGGGGCGTTTTACAACAAACTTGTCTGAGACGATTTTACACTGTCCAGCACAAAGAAGCGATCTAGGAGAAATTGGTGAAGAATCTAGGGATGGGTCATATACTATGCTGTTCGTATGGATGTCCTCTACAACATACCCAAAATTCACAGTAATTGGATGAACGGGCAAAAAGATGTGGCCGAAACATCAAACTACATGACAACTGAAAAGTTTCTGAAGACTTCCTGGAAGTTTTACTGTTTCGTTTATTTTGACCACTAAACGTGCTCAAAACTCAATAATCTTCTATGTTAAATGTAGGAAATTTCCTGGGCATCAAAAATATGGGGTAGATCATCAAAAACGGACATCGTATGAAGATTCTACAACATTTTCAATGAAGACCTAACTTCTGAATTTTCTGATGACGAATTATGACGAAATTCTTCATTCATCCACATCTGAATCAGGAGCTACACCATCAACGCAAGGCCGAACTTCATCTTCAGCCGATAGTCTCACTTGCTGAAGTCGGCGGTGCTTCTGCTATGAGATATGAGCTTTTCATCTTCAGCTCTTTGCTTCTGTGATATTTCATCACGTCTCTGTTTTCCCTCCGCATCTGCTAAGACCAAGAAAGCATATATCTTAGCACGAACCACTCCCAGATAATCAAGAGACATACCATGTATCATCTTTCCAGCATCCCTGAAAGGTTGATTCACCTTGGCATGAACATCTGCAGAAGTCTTCATCTTTGACTTGATATTTCTGGAGCGTTCCCCGGAAGAGCCAGGAGGGTGGTTGTAACTGGAAGTAACCATTACCTGAGGCGAAAGACATGGATTCATGGATATACCAATAACAAACACGCAACAAAAATGGTAATAATCCAACTCTTACCTGTTCACAATTTTAACAATAGTGAACTTAGCACAAAAGTTTCAAGAACTTGCTCATTTCTTCAAAACCTGCAAAGATGAGCAAGGTCCATTATTCAAAAATCATAAATTGGTTTTCATAAAACCGTGAACAACCCATGTAAATTTTTACTGCGTGAACATTCACTGATTTTTCAAAAATTGGACAGACGTCCATTCTACAATTGTGAAAACTCACATACATACATTATTTCACCATGTATAATTGTCTACTTTCAACAGTTGTTCAAAATCAAAACATTGATTTTACAAAAATATATATATATATATATATTTTTTTAATGTGAAACTCACGTAAATTTGAAAAAAAAATAAAAAAAATTGCTCCCTCGCGCGAGCATCCGTCTTTGAAACGAGAGTATATTTTCAAAAATTTGTGAAACCTCACATATCGAAAATAAAAAAATTCATGAAAGCTCATAGACAATTTTTTTATTATTAACAGATGCGCGTCTATTCAAAAAAAAAAAATCCCTCCTATGCTAGGGATAATTACTCGTTTCTTTAAAAGAAAGGACGTTCGTTCCTAAAACAAAACTTTTGTGAAAGCTCACATATATTAAAAAAGAGGTGGGGTGGGGTTCTTTTCTTTTGCTGGCCACACGTCCATCTTAAAAAAAAAAAAAAAAAAAAATCTCGTACGAGCATCCACCTTTGAAACGAGAGTTTATTCCATTTTGTGAAATCTCACATATTTTAAAAATAAAATTTTGGTTTTCTTGAAAGCTCATAGACAAAAAATTTATCATTAGACGCAGGTCTATTTAAAAAAAAAATTCTCTCTTATGCTAGGGATTATTGTTTGTTTCTTAAACTAACGAACGAACATTCGTTCCTAAAACAAGGATTTCTTTTGGGCCCGGGCCCGTAAATGCTAAACCGACCAAAATTGGACGTCTGATCGTCCAAATTAGCAGTGCTTCATCTCTCCATGCTCACGGGATGACACTCTATCATACTGCCGGAGTCCTTATCCAGGCATTTGCTCGTAAATGACACCATTAGAGCAAATCGGGGATTCTGGAAATGCCTTTGTATGACTAAGTTCAACTACTTATCTCGTCTACTGGAAAATCACCATCAAGTGCTTACTGCGGAACATGACTGTCCCTCGCTAAGCAGGGGACTTAATATTGATGGTGGATTTTTAGCAAGGGATAAAATCGTAAAATCATGATACTACATGTTTCTGACCTGGCTCCAGGAATGTATGTGATAATTCATATTTTATGATCCGTGAACCATTTCATGACCTCTGACTGAGCGAGCGTCCCTCTCATAGCTATGATGAATGTCCCTCGAAAAGCCTCTCAACTGAGCTTTTGACACTTTGCACATTTCATCATCACCTCTGCATAGAATCAAAATGATTAGGCGGCTCCTAGACATATTGCATGCTAGTATAGAGCCTAACGCCTTAAGGACGTCACACTATTTGTTGTTCCCTGACTATGTAGAGAGAACGTGTATAGAATATCCTAACGATTGGGCGGCTCCTAGACATATTGCATGCTAGTATAGAGCCTAACGCCTTTAGGACGTCACGCTATTCGTTGTTCCCTGACTGTACACCCCATCAGAACGAGTATGATGCTTCCATTATCTCATATCTCGATTCTGCAACTCATAGGTTAATTCTAGCGTGTCATTCATCAATTGAATTCCTATAAATAACGTATTTATCTCATTACTCTGTTCCATGTCTGATCCTCAGCTGGATTTCATGGATTAGTAATAGATAATCACTCTATCTCATTACTCCGTTCCATGGATGATCCTCAGCTGGATTCCATGGATTAGTAGTAGATAATCATTTTATTACTCCGTTTCGTGTCTAATTCTCAGCTGAATTCCATGAATTAGTAATAAATATTCACTGATCGGGCACCTGGGCCATCACCGAGTAAGCCCCGAGAAAATGATGTGAGTGTACTTAGCAATAATGCACGAACGAGCACCCGAACGCACGAACGAGCACTCAAAAATATGGACAAACAAGGAAACCTATGCAAAATAGAAAAGAAAAATAATATTAATAAAATAATAAATAGGCGCCCAGGGGGACCGGGCCCACCGACCGCTCGGTCCCATGCCTCTTCATTTTATTTTACCTTATTTTATTATTTTTCCTAATCTCATGAAAACTCCTTCATTTGAGCAAACTCCCTCGTTTGAGCAAAACTCTCAGTTTCTCCATATTTTCCTTCAGACGATGAAAAAATAATTAAAAATATGGAAAGGTGTCACGGGACCGGGCCTACTAGCTGGCCATCCATGCCCTAGCCGTGGCCGGTCCCACACCTTATTATTATTTACTTCATCTTATGAAACTCCTCCATTTGAGCAAAAACCCTGGTTTTTCCATATTTTCTCAAATATAGCTCAAATGGTCGAAAGCCTAAAAAGCCAAATGATCACATGACCGACTAGACTCTTCACGGTAAATATTAATATTGATCGCTCTAGCAAAGTTCTACTTGCTCATTCGAGCAAAATCGAGATAGTTTCAGTCAAGATAAACTCTCTGAAAATTCAAAATGTTGCTCAAATGCGCACCAGAAAATGCCAAAATTCTCAGGACTAAGACATAGAAACTAAGGTGACACGGGCATGCCACCTTGACCGACCAAGGTCGGCTCTTAGGCTTGCAAGGATCCGGTCCCACACATCTTCATAATTTTGACCTATTTAGCTTTCTACAGTTCATATTGGGTTCAAACTCTTTCCAACCAGCTTGGAACTTCTTCAATCGACCACCAGCTGGTCCCACGACCACCAAGGGACGGTTTAATATCCCTTGGTCGGTCCCTCATCTCTTCGTAATTAGGTTTTATTGCCTAATGCTCAGACGGGCACTATTTCAATAAATGATTAAAAACCAGCATTTAATCATCCTTTCACCAACTGGACTACAAAGGACTTTGGTGCATGCTCACTCGAGCACCTGGGCGTTACATGGTCGGCTATCATCCCATGTAGTCAGTCCCTTCTTCACTCAGTGATCAATTTTCAGCAAATCATCAGTTGGTCAGTAATTGATCAAAATTAGGGTTTAGAACCAAATGCTCTGCAAACCCTAATTCTGAGCAAGTTTAAACACTAATAATTTTATGTTGATCCAGCAATCAACATATTGATTAATTGTATAATATTTGGTCCAGCTAACAATATTTTAATTAATATCTTATTTGGTCATGCTACCTTCAAACGAGCAATATTTGCTCAGACTATCAATATTGATTCAACTATCAATATTCGGCAATCCATCGAACGGGCAATATTTGCTCAGACGAGACTAGTAATATTGATTCAACTATCAATATTTAATCATTCATTAATTGAGCAATATTTTCTCAGGCGAGCAAAATTTGCTCGGACGAGCAATATTTGCTCAGACTATCAATATTCATCATGTTGATTCAATTATCAAAATTCATTTGAGAACTATACGTATGTCCCAGTAGACATGTTTAATCCATCATAAGAGCACTTGGAAATCATGCTCAACTGAACAATATTTAGACCCATCGTCTAATCAAGTCAACAACTGACTAATTAAATACATTTCTGCCTTACACACTCCACAAATCATGAGACATCATTCATGTCACAGGGGGGATATTAATTAGGGTTTTGGTATGGCGGCCTACGACACGTGTGTTCATCCATGATGAGAAATGTTAGTAAGTCGTGCAAGCAGTTGAGGGAGTTAGCAAAGTAGTGGGTGGACAATCAACCAAGTCTCCGCACGACCTGAAACTGGTTTAACCACGATTTCCTACTTTCCCACTCTTTCACTCGAGCAACCTTCACACTTACTAAAGATCAATGTGTTTACATTCCGGTAATATAAATAAGTCTTTGGATCGACGATTGAAAACAGAGAACGCTCGTCTAACCAAGATCAACTCTCAACAGAGCAAAATTCAATCAATCCATCAGAACTTATTCGAACCCAGCTGTTCATTTGCAGAAACCTACAACACATTCACAATCCTTGATCAGCATTGATCTCACATACTTCTCATCTTCCCTCCTACAAATCGACCCTCTTCCCTCTTTGTAACCGAATTGACTCTGGAACGGCCATTTTCTTGGTTTAGGCCGGAGTCCTACAGATTGATCTCTCGAACTCAAAGCATTCCCGTGCAGTGCATCTATTTCAGGTTAAGCAGTTTGCTCGTTTGAGGATTCCCGTCCGCATGGTCGTCTCTTCACTTTCCTAAAAAAACAGCAAATCGTTTTTCCCCATCAACAATTGCATGTGATAAGTAGCCTTTCTTGTCCTGGTGCAAGTTGTGCAAGTTGTGCAAGGCTTTGACAGGCCGGCGTAAAAACTATGTTATATTTTGGGAGATATTCTCCAGTCGACCCGGTACTTGCTACTGGAAAAGACTTTGGATTTGGATTTGGATTTGGAAGTAGCCTTTCTTGTATCGGCCATGTTGGCGCTACATCTTCGTATTGTGCAGCTCTATCGACCAGGCCACAACTTCAGTATTGCGCAACCTTTGTGCTTAACTGTTGGGAACGCTAATATTTAGTTAGTACGAGAATGTTCCACGGATTCTTAGTTAGTCGAATAACACTCAAATTATCGAAAAGAATACTTATTATTTGAATATTGATTACATAATCAATAAGCATTTGTTTCATTCAGAATAATTGAGTACACATGTTCTAAAAACAATGTATTCTACTCCGCACGTAGAAAAAAACGGAGAATTTTGTTCTTTACTGTGCCATGCTACAAGATTTTTAGCGGCATAAAAATACCCCTCGGAAGTGCTTTAGCGATCTTCAACACATTCGACCCAATCAACATCTAAGTAAGCAATCATACTGTTCCTGGTGTTCATAAAATATGATAAACTGTGGTCAATATGGTTCCTTTCACATACCATATTATTCTTTTTGCAGCTTTTAAATGTGACTCTTTAGGATTTTCTTAAAATATTGCACAACACCCTACACCGAAAGCAATAAATGGTCTAGTTGTAGTGAGATACAATAGACTTTCAATCATAGACCTAAAAAGCTTGTGATCGACATGTCTTTCATTGGAATCAGATTGAAGCTTTCCAATGGCTGGCATAGGAGTTGCATCACCAAGATCAAACTTCTCAATGAGATTTTTAGCACACTTTGCTTAAGATATAAAAATACCATCTTTGCATTGTTGAATTTGTAAACTTAAAAAGTATGACAAATCTCCCATATCCCACATTACTCATTTCGAATTCATTGCTCATAAGCGCTAAAAAACAAGGTCATATTTCTAAAACTACCCTTTTAATGGATTATTATTATTAAATTTTAGTATAAGCAATATGTACAACTTAATAGTCATGTTTATATTCGTTAAGCAGGTGTTTAAAATGCTTTCTAGCGTTATAAAATTTAAAAATATCTGTGGCATAGTTTGAGAGATGTGTTATTTATAAATTTTACTAATTGTTATTTATAAGGATATAATTGGAAAAAGTACCTAAAAATATTTATTTTCCGTCTTTGCCTTAAGAATTATGCGAACTTGAAATAGGTCATCTTTGGAGGGACGGAGGGAGTATCATCAACGTATATTTATGCAACCAATTTTTTTTTACATTCCACTTAGTAAAAAAGGTTATTTTCAAAACAGAGAATCCTTTTTTTAACAAAAAGGAAGTTAACTTGTCATTCCAAGCTCTTGTAGCTTGTTTTAGACCATATAGTGTTTTGTTGAGTTTGACCACATGATCATGATATAGAGGATCCTCAAATCCCTTAGGTTGAGCAACATAAACCTCTTCTTATGGTGTTTGTCGTATTTTGTAAACTTGTTTATATCGTTTTGCATGATAACCGGTGTGGCTATGTGCACACTACTTTGATTATATATAGACTCAAACAAACTGGTTTATATAAGTCTTGTGTAAAGAGAGTAGTCTTACTGTAATATAGAGAACCACAAAGTTACTACGTATGAATAAGGTTTCTTTTGTTCTTATACTCTTATGAGTATGATGTGTAGTTGACCATCTATCAAATGGGAGGTCGGTTAATGGAATTGAAATTTAGTCAGTACAGCTCAACTTAAGAATGTTCAGATGAAAATGTAATCCTCTACAGAATATAAATTTTTACTAGTGGTCATGTGATAATATTAGATTAGCATCTTTAACTTTGGTATTTAAAATTGGGATGTGACAGACTTGGTATCAGATCCCATGAGTAGATCTTACATGGGATTTAAACAAAATCTGTAACTTTAAATATTTATCTTTATGATTTCTCTAAGTAATACATATTTTTTTTATTATCTAACACTAGATATGAAGAGCATGTATTCTTGTTGAGACAGATAATAGAAGGGGATGGTATTTCCAGTTCGGATCATGGGAATAAAGACACTTTTGACAAGGAGACTGGTATGAAATGAATGGAAGAACTTTATAAGACAATGGGAGAGATAACTGCTGAGGTTAGAGTTATTTTTACAAGGCAGGATGGCGCAAGGTAGAAACACCTCCAGTTCCCCAGTAGCTTCACAGAATCCATGTGAACCGTATCATATACCTCATGGGAGTACTGCAAAAGGTAATTGTCATGATAAGGATAATGACTTATTGACAAGGTTTCTCAAACTTGCGCAACATGAATTTTCTGGAACATCACCTGATCTGGATAGTGCAGAGAATTGGGTACGAAATGCATAACGTATCTTAAAACGAGTTGGGGTACTACTTTTGATTGGGTAAATATATCAATTTTTAAACTAAAGGGCGCAACACAAGATTGGTGGGAATCTGCTGAGCTTACTGAGTCCGAACCAATTATTTGAAAGAGATTCAAATAGTTATTTTTTTCAGGAGTTTGTTACTGATGTATCGAGGGATCGAAAACGTTCAGAGTTTATGAATATAGAACAAGGAGAGATGTCTCTTGCTGAATTTGCAAATAAGTACAGAAGTTTATCTCATTATGCTCCAGAGGTAACATCTAATGATGAGGTAAATGCTAGACAATTCTTACGCGCATTAAATCCCCAAATTAGTAAACAACTTGCGAGTTTTCAAATCAAGACATTTCAAGATGCGATAAGTAGAGGTTTTAGCATCGAAAGAGAAGAAGAAAGCCGGATTACAGAACAAGAAAGAAGGTTAAGCAGATGCCTCAACAATTGCAAGAACGTCAAAACTCATCCAAACTGAAAAAGCGGGGGTATAACAACCACACCTAGTAATTCGTTCGGCAATCTGTACGTACTAACTCCAATATAATTATGAAAGCACCAACTAATAAAGCGAGCTCAACCAAGAAATATATCAAAGAGTTATATATCGATTTCTCAATACAATCTGCAATCGAACAGATAAAAATCTGTGTGCCCGATTGATATGAGAAATAACTTGGACGGTGCCAAAGACCAATGTCCAAGTGTCAATCAATTTATATCCAACAACCAATACGATAAATCTCAAGCAAATCTTAGAGAAGATAGTACTCAATACGATAAAACAAGTAAGATCACAACACGCAACTACAGAGAAAATAGTTGGGGTCTGGCTTCAGAATCCCAATAAAGTCTTTAAGTCGTTAACCTATAATGGTTTTAGGAAAAACCTAGGTTAAAGGAGAATCGACTCTAGTCGCAACTAGTATCACACAGGAGGTGTGGGGATTAGGTTTCCCAGTTGCTAGAGTTCTCCCTTATATAGTCTTCAAATCAGGGTTTGATAACTTTGTGACAAAGCAATTAATATTCACTGTTGGATGAAACCTGATTTAAGATTCAAGCTAATATCTTTCCAACATTAGATGGTCTTAGCTTGTTACACACAAATGAAATATACTTTCATTTAGATATGGGTAACCATACCTAAACGTGTATATTGAGTTGGCTCAGTAAAAGTTAACCGAAGTTAGCCACATGAACACTTTTGTGTTAACCATGTTCATCTTAACACTATTAGATCAAATGAATCTAATTGTGTTACTCATAGAGTTGTTCAATTGTTTATATTCTCATAGAAGTATACAAGACACAATTCAAGCAAAATTGGATTGATTCAAAAGAATCAGTTCATGAACATTTTAGCCACGGGTTGCAAAGATTGCATTCCTTAATATATATATGTATTTGTTCATGAGTATGAAAACATAGTTAGCCGATTTTAGAACTTAACCACATAAGTTTGCAAACGGGGTACGCAAACTTAAGTTTCGGACTTGATCCTTTCCGACAGTTCGCAAACGGGTATGCATACTGTCATTCCGTACCGAACTCAGGTGAATAAGTTTTCAAACGGATACGCAAACTTAGTTATCGAACTTTGACAGTTAAAACCGTTCGCATACGGGTATGCATACTTGGTTCCCAGACCTGAATCACTTTTACAACAGTTTGCGTACGGGTATGCATACTATGCTATATCAAGACAATGATTAATTATTCTAAACTCCCATTTCAATCATTAAAACTGAAAAGGCGGGGGTCTAACAACCTCACCCAATATTTCGTTTAGGAAATCTGTATGGACAAACTCCAATATAATTCCAAGAGAACCAACTAGACAGTCAGACTCAATCAATGGAAATATATCCAAGAGTTGTATATCTGTTTCACAATGTAATCAGCAAATCAAACAGATAGAAATCCGTGAGCCTGATTATTATGTGAAACAACTTGAAAAGTACCAAAGACCAATGTTTAAGTGTCAATCAATTTATATCAACAACCAAATGTTGGATTATCTAATTGATTGAACTAACGCACAACCTGTGATATTTCAATTATATAAACAAATATAATGCGGAAAAGAAATAACACAGACACCACAAATTTTGTTAACGAGGAAACCGCAAATGCAGAAAAACCCCGGGACCTAGTCCAAATTTGAACACCACACTGTATTAAGCCGCTACAGACACTAGCCTACTCCAAGTTGACTTCGGACTGGAATGTAGTTGATCCTAACCAATCTCACAGTGATCAAGGTACAGTCGCATTCCTTACGCCTCTGAATCCCAGCAGGACTCTGCACACTTGATTCCCATAGCTGATCTCACCCATAACTAAGAGTTGCTACAACCCAAAGTCAAAGACTTGATAAACCAATCTGTCTCACACAGAAAAGTCTTGAATAGATAAATCTGTCTCCCACAGATATACCTAGAAGTTTTGTTCCGTCTTTTGATAAATCAAAGTAAACAGGAGCCAATTGATATACTGGACTTATATTCCCGAAGAACAGCCTAGAATTATCAATCACCTCACAATAATCTTAATCGTATGGTAGCGAAATAAGATATTGTGGAATCACAAACGATGAGACGAAGATGTTTGTGACTACTTTTTATATTGCCTATCGGAGAATAAATCTCGAGCAAATCTTAGAGAAGATAGTACTCAATACGATAGAAAACAGCAAGATCAGAACACACAACTATAGAGAAAATAGTTGGGTCTCGCTTCACAATCCCAATGAAGTATTCAAGTCGTTAACCTACAGGGTTTCGTGAAAAACCTAAGGTTAAAGGAGAATCGATTCTAGTCGCAACTAGTATCACATAGGAGGTGTTGGGATTAGGTTTCCCAGTTGCTAGAGTTCTCATTTATATAGTCTTCAAATCAGGGTTTGCAATCAATGTTACCTTGGTAACAAAGCATTCAATATTCACCGTTAGATGAAAACCTGATTAGACTCAAGCTAATATCTTTCAATCGTTAGATCGAACTTAGCTTGTTACATACAAATGAAAAGTGACTTCATTTAGATATGGGTAACTGTACCTAAACGTGTACACCTTGTTGGCTCAACAATAATTAACCTAAGTTAGACATATGAACACTTTCATATCAACCATATTCATCTTAACCATAACTAGTTCAAATGACTCAAATGAAACTAGTTCTAGAGTTGTTCAATTGTTTATATTCTCATAGAAGTATCCAAGACACAATTGAAGCAAAATCGATTTTGATTCACTCGAATCAATTCATGAACATTATAGCCACGGTTTGCAAAAGATTGCATTCCTTATTATATAAATGTATTAGTTCATGAACAAACCGATTTTAGAACATAACCTACTCAAGTATGCAAACGGTCACGCATACCTAAGTGTCCGGACCTAGTTTGGGTTCGCCAGTATGCGAACGGGTACGCATACCTTCCAAAACTCAGTTGAATTTCCGGAACTTGAAACTCACGCCATTACGCATACCGGTATGCATACTAAGTTCCCGGACTTTCAATAACCAACCAGTACGCATACGGGTATGCATACCATGGTTCCCGGACTTGGAATATCTTACACAAATTAGCATACATTACGCATACTGTGCTATATCCAATCATTGTTATTTGTTCTAAACTCTCATTTCAATCATTGAAACATTCTTAGAAGACGACAATAGCATTCTCACACAAACTATTAGATTCAAAGCAATTTTCAAGTGATCGAATGATGAATATGAAACATTCCGAGTCTACATCAAATGACTGTCTCACACAAATCATGTAAGATGTTACCACGCATTTTCACATGATCATCTTTTGACTTTCGTCAAGAATAATGATGAACGTAGTTAAAGCAAAAATCTTTCCAACACATATTTCGAGAAAGATATAAGCGAGTTAAACTCAGCTCAAAATATCAAATGTATAGCTATACGACTTTGTCTCAATAGGAGATAAAATAGAATAGACTACTGAGTGATAGATGAGTTCAAGTCTCCACATACCTTTTGTTGATGAAGTTCCATAAGCTCCCCTTAGTAGTTCTTCATCTTCAATCGATGAACACCGTGAAGTCTAAAGCTCAACTACACATTCTATCCCAATCCGAGACATAACTATAATTAGACTAGAAATCAAGACCTATAGTTTTGACATATAAACTTGATAAACAAGCTTGAGATAACAACGCTTGCGAGTTCGACCGAGCAGTGCTCTAACAATCTCCCACTTTTTCAATTTTAGTGACAAAACTATCAATAAAAAATAAATAAACTTTGTAGCTTCTCATCCAAATGCTTGATTTCCTTGGTTCTTCAACATTCCTTGAATTCTTCGTCACTCCAAGTACTCCAGTGATTCCGAACGTGTTCAACTTAGCATCATAGTTGTTGAATATCCGTAGCCATAACAGTAAGAAAACAGTTGTTCATAATTATTATTATACAGTGTCATAGTATTATTACACAACATAAAAGTTCAATTGTATCACAACTTTGACAATAATACTACGGTGATATGTATCACTCCTCCTGAGTCAATACTTCATCTCACAATGAAAACCACTCCCCCTTACATAATGATCCGTAAACCATACGTATGTAGTGTGAACTACAAAATAATTCTCCCCCTTTTTGTCAATATAAATTTGTAAAGGTACGAAAACTAGCGTGATCATAATGAAATTCTCAAATAGATAATTCATGACTAAAAGAGAACATATCAACTTTTTTTCGATGATTTCACATTGTCGAAACTTAATGTATTCATCAAGGAGTTTATAAAGATACAAGATAACTCCTACAATATTCCACAGCCGCACTCCCCACAAAGATTTGGAAATTAAGCACAAGTTCAATTAAGAACTCTCCCTCATAAAATGTCATTCCCGAAAGAACAACAAGAGCGACCTTATTTTCACAAGAAAAGAAGGATTTCTTTGGACATTAACAAATCACATGAAACATGAATTTGTATCCAGAAAACTCAGTTAAATTAACCACAAGATAACCTTAATAATTAATTTAATCGGAAATGCTCAACATAAGAAAACATACGGAGCCATACAGTACTTCCACATAGAAGTGGATCAGGGAAAGATCAATACTGCGGAATATTCAAAAGTTCATTCTATCTTTTATCAATATTTGCATAAAGACATAATAGACTTAACTTTTGACATATATGGGACAATCATAGTTCACGGACGTAAACACACATATTCCATGACATTATTTGCAATATATGAAACCAATAAAGATTAATACTGCAAAATCATCTTCCAAATAACTTAGAATTTAAATAAATAAATCTAAAACATTGTAAGATGAAAATCGTTGGCAATAGCTATGTGTAATCACAATAATTGCTATTCCAAACCCTAGTTATCCTTCTTAAAACACAAGAATAAATTCCCATAAGAAGTTTCCTAGACATAACAAAAATCAATAAGCTTAAAAACACATTGACTCCCAAGAACCAAAGAACATTTCACTTACTTTGAATACTCTTCTCATATTCCCTATAATCATCAAGCTCATCTTCAATTAGATCAATCCTGAATTCGAGATTATCCATCTTGTCCTTAAGTCTTTTGGTTGAAGATTCAAGTTCACTCTTCAATGCACGTACTTGTTCTAAGACAAGATTCATGGTTAATGAGAGCTTATCAAAATGAGAGACAGTAGGATTCACATCAGAGGAGGAATCACGTTTGTCTTGACACATCTCACTATCGGAAGAATCGAAACGAACTTTCTTAGAGGGAAAAAGGACAGTCTAGACATCCTCTTCTTTACTTGAAAGACTTGATGAGGACATGGTAGAAGAGGTAAATGAAATGTTCTCATCAAGGAAAGAAACCTTTAACTTAAAAAGAAGAAGATATGGGATAAATTTCCAAAAAAAAAGTACTTTGACCAAAACCCTAACAGAAATTTTGGATATCCCAAAAAGGACTTTATTAGGAGAACCATTTATGTACAGAAACGGTTCTTGGCTTAATAATAGAAATTAGAGAACACGTAGGAGATATAGAAACAAGTTAGAAGAGAACAACAAAAATCTTTGCACAACCCTCTTGAAGATTATGGTTCTTTTCCAAGAGAAAAACAAGAACAATCTTAAAACCTATTACAAATTGTAATTTTTCCCATCCAATACAGGACCTGGTGGTTTCTTATGAGAGGAGGGATATTTCGATATTCCTTGTTTCTGATTTTTCTTTATGGAAGGAAGATCAAGAGTAGATACCTTCTTTCCATGCAATGTTCCAAAAGCCTTTTCTATTGATTTTTGCAGACTATGGACGGTTCTGAAAATCTCTGTCGAAAAAGATTTCTTAGGAGATTTTATTTTCTTCTTCTGATAAAGCAAGTTAATAGAAGAAGACTTTTCAGTCTTTTTACAAATCGTCTCTGGGTGATCCTGGTTTTCATACAAGAGGGACAAGCACTATTTTGGGACATTGTATTTTAATACGTCATTCTCATTGCAAGAAAGGTCTAAATATGACATATTTTCAGGAGTAATATGTTGATTGGTTTTGAAAGAGTTGTCGACAATAATCGATTCTTCTTCTTAAAAGCACACTTGCGAGATGTTGCACTCTCTTATTTTAATTGAACCAGTTGACGTTCCATATTTTTAATCCTTTTAATCCAGGCTTCCTTCTCCAGTTGAAACATACTCTTCATTGAGTACAGATCTTTGGTAAGAAGATCAATTTTCTTTTTTGGGGAAGAGAGATCGTATGTCATGGAACAATCAGAGCTGTTAGAAAGACAAGTGTGATTATCAGCAAAGTAGTTGAGTAAACTTTCACAGACATCTTCCTCAAGACAATAGTCAAGAGTTGCCATCCATGCTTTGGTTAACTCACTAACCTCCTTATCAGGATAACCAGAGACATTATGAACACTTTTATAGCACTTGGAACAAGTTCTGGTGTCATAGTCTTTGTGAACTTTTGTATCCTTTCCATTGATTGAATGCGATTTCTTTTGAGACTTTCTTTTTCTATGTCTAAGAGTTTTCTTTAACTGTTGTACAAACAACGAAAGAGTTGAATTAAAGCAATTCCCATCCTTTGTATCAATCAATTTTGGACGTAGAGATTTTTTTATCAGATGTAGCAATAAGATTGCCAGACATGTGATGTTTTTCTCTTTTAGTCAGTTCAAGATCTAAAATCTTTAGCTTTCCAACAAGAGTATTTCTGGAAAGTATATTAAGGTTATTTCCTTCAACGATGGCATGCTTCTTAGAATCGTATCTAGCTGGTAGCGATCTGAGAATTTTCATCATAATGTCCTTTTTCAGGAATAGTCTTACCCAATGCAAAAGATGCATTAAAAATTTCAGACACTTTATGATTAAACTCATCAAATGAATCTTCATCAGCCATACGAAGGTTTTCCTAATCAGAATTTAGGTTTTGAAGCCTAGCTTCCTTTTCAGAGGTATTCCCTTCAAATACGGTTTCTAAGATATCCCAAGCATCTTTAGACCGAGTGCATGTAGTCACATGGTGCTGAAGATCTGGGGTAATGGCATGTATGATAGCATTTAAGCCGTCGGAATTTTTCTTTGCAGCAAGAATCTCATCAGGCTCATACCTACCAAAAAAAATTACAACCGTTACACCATATACTGTAACCAATGGAGGATTATAGCCATTAACAACATAAACCCATGATTGAAAATCACATGCTTGGAGAAAGGCACGCATAGCAATTTTCCACCATAAGTAATTCGAGCCATCGAAGACTGGCGGTATGTTTATAGAGATAGCACTTCTGTCCATATAGTCAGATTGCTACAAACACAGACTTATGAGGTCTTAAACGTGTTTGCCTGCTCTGATACCAATTGAAAAAACGGGGTGGGTGGGGGGGGGGGGGGGGTGGGGGGTCTAAAACCCACACCCAGTATTTTATTAGGAAATTTGTATGGACTAACTCCAATATAATTCCAAGAGAATAAACTAGACAGTCAGACTCAATCAAGGAAAATATATCCAAGAGTTATATATCTGTTTATCAATGTAATCAGCAAATCAAACAGATGAAAATCCGCGAGCCTGATTATTATGAGAAACAACTTGAACGGTACCAAAAACCAATGTTCAAGTGACAATCAACAACCAAAGGTTGGATTTACCAATTGATTGAACTACGCACAACCTGTGATATTTCAATTATATAAACAAATATAATGCGGAAAATAAATAACACAGACACCAGAAGTTTTGTTAACGAGGAAACCGCAAATGCAGAAAAACACCGGGACCTAGTCCAGATTTGAACACAACACTGTATTAAACTGTTACAGACTCTAGCCTACTACAAATTAACTTCAGACTGGAATGTAGTTGAGCCCTAACCAATCTTGCATTGATTAAGGTACAGTCACGTTCCTTACGTCGCTGAATCCCAGCAGGACTTGACGCACTTGATTCCCATAGTGGATCTCACTCACAACTAAGAGTTGCTACGATCCAAAGTCGAAGACTTGATAAACAAATCTGTCTCCCACAGAAATACCTATGAAGTTTTTGTTTCTTCTTTTGATAAATCAAGGTGAACAGGAACCAATTGATAATCCGGTCTTATATTCCCGAAAAACAGCCTAGAAATATCAATCACCTCATAATAACTTAACTATATGGTAGTAGAACAAGTTATTGTAGAATCACAAGGAATGAGACGAAGAGCTTTGTGATTACTTTTTATATCTTACCTATCGGAGATAAATCTCGATAAACAAGTAAGATCAGAACACGTTATTGTGGAGCAAATCTTAGAGAAGATAGTACTCAATACGATAGAACAAGTAAGATTAGAACACGCAACTACAGAGAAAATAGTTGGGTCTGGCTTCAGAATCCCAATGAAGTCTTTAAGTCATTAACCTATAATGGTTTTAGGAAAAACTTAGGTTAAAGGAGAATCGACTCTAGTCGCAACTAGCATCACACAGGAGGTGTGGGGATTAGGTTTCCCAGTTGCTAGAGTTCTCCCTTATATAGTCTTCAAATCATGGTTTGATAACTTTATGACAAAGCAATCAATATTCACCGTTGGATGAAACCTGATTTAAGATTCAAGCTAATATCTTTCCACCGTTAGATAGTCTTAGCTTGTTACACACAAATGAAATATATTTTCATTTAGATATGGGTAACCGTACTTAAACATGTATATTGAGTTGGCTCAATAACAGTTAACCGAAGTTAGCCACATGAACACTTTTGTGTTAACCATGTTCATCTTAACACTTATAGATCAAATGATAATCAAATGAATCTAATTGTGTTACTCATAGAGTTGTTCAATTGTTTATATTCTCATAGAAGTATACAAGACACAATTGAAGCAAAACCGGATTGATTCAAAAGAATCAGTTCATGGACATTTTAGCCATGGTTTGCAAACATTGCATTCCTTAATATATAAATATATTTGTTCATAAGTTCCGGACTTGATCCTTTGCAATAGTTCGCAAACGGGTATGCATACTGTCGTTCCGGACCGAACTCAGGTGAATAAATTTGCAAACGGGTACGCAAACTTAGTTCCCATACTTTGACAGTTAAAATTGTTCGCATATGGGTATGCATACTTGGTTCCCAGACCTGAATCATTTTTACAACAGTTTACGTACGGGTATGCATACTATGCTATATCCAGACAATGATTAATTGTTCTAAACTCCCATTTCAATCATTAAAACATTCTTAGAAGACGACAATAGTTGTCTCACATAAACTATTAGCTTATAAGCAATTTTCAAGTGATCGAATGATCAATACGAAACATTCCGAGTCTACATCAAATGACTATCTCACACAAATCATGTAAGATGTTACCAGGCGATTTTCAAATGATCATCTTTTGACTTTCGTCAAGAATAATGATGAACGTATTTAAAGCAAAAGGCTTTCCAACACATATTTCGAGAAAGGTATAAGCGAGTAAAACTCAACTCAAAATATCAAATGTGTATAATGTAAAGTCTATATAGCTATACGACTTTGTCTCAATAGGAGATAGAATAGAATAGACTTCTTAGTGATAGATGAGTTCAAGTCTCCACATACCTTTTGTTGATGAAGTTCCACAAGCTCCCATTAGTAGTTCTTTGTCTTCAATCGATGAACGCCATGAAGTCTGAAGCTCAACTACACATTCTATCCTAATCCGAGAAATAGCTATAAGTAGATTAAAAATCAAGACTTATAGTTTTTACAGCTAAACTAGAAAAACAAGCTTGAGATAGCAACTCTTGCGAGTTCGACCGAGAAGTGCTCTAACAATGAGAATCATACATAACCGATTTTAGAACTTTAACCACTAAGTTTGCAAACTGGTACGCAAGCTATAGTTTCGCACTTCGGTCTTATCCAGCCATTTGCAAATGGGTACGCAAACAGCCGTCCCAGACCTAACTCAGGTAGAACCGTTCGCATAATGGTATGCAAACAAGGTTCCCGGACTTTTACAGTTAAAACCGTTCGCATACTAGGTATGCAAACAAGGTTCCCGGACCTGAATCATACCAAAACATTTTGCATACTAGGTACGCAAACTGTGATGTATCCAAACAAAGGTTTTTGTTCTAAACTCCCATTTCAATCGTTGAAACATCTTTAGAAGACGACAATAGCTGTCTCACATAAACTATTAGCTTATAAGTAATTTTCAAGTGATCGAATGATCAATACGAAACTTTCCGAGTCGATATCAAATGATTGTCTCACACAAATCATGTAAGATGTTTCAACGAAATTTCCACATGATCATCTTTTGACTTATTATTTAATTTCTAAGAAATAAATTGTTTCCAACTACACTCGTCAAGAATAATGATGAACGTAGCTAAAGCAAAAAGCTTCCAATGCATATTTCGAGAAATATATAAGCGAGATAAACTCGGCTCGAAATATCAAATGTGTATAATATAAAAGTCTATATAGCTATACGACTTAGTATCATTAGGAGATATAATATAATAGACTTTTGAGTGATAGATAAGTTTTAGTCTCCATATACCTTTTGTTGATAAAGTTCCTCCAAGCTCTCCTCAGTAGATCTTCGTCTTCAATTGATGAACGCCGTGAAGTCTAAATCTCCACTACACATTCTATCCTAATCCGAGACATAGCTATAAGTAGACTAGAAATCAAGACTTATAGTTTTGATCAACTAAACTTGACAAACAAGCTTGAGATAGCAATGCTTGTGAGTTCGATCGACCAATGCTCTAACACAAATGAAAAATGACATCCATGCCAAGTCAGACATTTTTCAGGCCATCTGGAGAACCCTGACAAATGGGTTCAGTATCTTGACTTGCTCTGTCGTCATCTCTTTTGTCAAGACCATGTTTTGTGAGACCGAATAACGTTATACCACAAGGTCAAACGTTTCGACCCCAAGGGGGATTTGTTCGTTTTCAAAAAGTGCATCCTCCAGGGCCCATAAATCTCAGTGAGATAATATGTCATTTTTGTAAAGAACTTGGATATATGAGGAGGAATTGTCCACAACTATAACATGGAGATTCGTCCTCACGACAAGGCATGGTTTATTCAGTGTCTCAAAAAAATGTACATACAGGAAAAGTATCACAAGAGGGAGAAATAACGTTCGCTGTAATGCAAGGGGATGGTTCAACAATTGATCAAGTGGTGGAAGGTAATATACCTCTATTCTATCACTTAGTTCATGTTTTGTTTGACACGAGTTCTACACTCTTATTTGTTAACTCTGAAATTGTGAAGAAACTTGAGCTAGATATGACATATGTTGGTAAGAGGTTGTAACTATCTTCACCTTTAGGGGGTAAAACATTTCCTTTTCAAATTTGCAAGCTGTGTGTAGTGATGGTTGATAACCAAGAAATGCTTGCATATTTGGTAGTATAAGATATTCATGGATTTGAGATCATTCTTGGTATGGATTGGCTAGCCAAGTATCATGCAAGTGTGGATGGATATGCTAAGACTGTTAGTTTTCATATGCCGGGTAAATCTCCTTTTACCTTTGCTGGTTCCGTTAAACGGCAGAGTCTGTTTCATAAGATGAAAAAGACTGGTGGTTTGAATGGGGTTGGGTTATTAGCTTGTGTTTTAGATACATCCGTGAAAATACGAGGGTACCCAAATACACCATAATCTTTAAATTATCCACCTATAAGTCCTCTTACCGAAAGTGATTGTCTATGTACAAGGTCGAGACAATACTACAAATCGGTATTCACACTTTTTATGATCGTCTATGGATACGAGATCCAGATAATACAACAATCAAAGTGTGATTACTTGATAATAGGTTCAGACTTAACCAAAACTCTATAGGATCACTATCAAGTAATTTGGAGTTAACGTTTGTGTAATTTACTTTAAATTATAATAACAACAATTATAATTGCGGAAAGGAAAAGTAAATGACACAGTAAGATTTTGTTAACGAGGAAACCGTAAATGCAGAAAAGCACGGGACCTAGTCCAGAATTGAATACTCTCAGAATTAAGCCGCTATACAAAATCTAAACCAACTTTGTATAGTTGAGACCAAGCAACTAAACCTAGTTCACTTAGTTTTTTCAGTATCCCTGCGCTTCCGAAATTTAATAACTAAACCTAGTTCACTTAGTTTCTTCAGTATCCCTGCGCTTCCGACATTCAATAAGTGCACACACTAGAACAATTCCTTTGGATCATATTCCAAACAGTAAAGGAACAACAAATCTGTTTTGTAACAACTCTCTTAATTCTTTCAGATGAAAATATCTCAAGTCATATGCAAAGGCTCTTCCGTTTAACAAATAAACTCCTTTGCCTGGTCAGATCAATCTATCCAAAAACTACCAAAGTAGCAGAGTTTAGATTTGCAATCAATCAATATATAATCAAATAAGAAACTATAAGGTGATGCCGATCCTACACAACTAACCAATCGAATAAATCCGATTCTAGTTGGATCCCAGCCGATCAAGGTTTGTGCACACCCAAAGATATAGAAACCAAATCAGAAATCTTATTTGTCTTGAAATCTTCTTTAATCTTCAATAAACACCTGCACAACACCACTTGAATCTCTTGTGATCAATCACACACAGAACGTACGTAGTATGTTAACAATGGATTATCACAAGATGTCTTTAGATCTACAAACAGTTCTAAAGATCATGTTGTTGATACATGAAAATAGTCAACTCTTGAATGAGTATCCCCTTAACTTGTTAAGGGTTCCTTTTAGATAAGAGAGATAGTTCTAAAGTTCAGCTTTCTGTGCATGACCCAATGAAGTGCACCAATAGCCCCGAATATGGCTAAGTTCTGCGCACGACCAATGAAGTGTACCAATAGTTTCAGAGCCGGCTAAGCTCTGTGCATGAAACACTTCAAGATTCCGAATGATAACCAAAGTCACAACACATCAGATAAATATTGGTTTTGACTAATCCAAGCGAGGAATACATTTAAAAGGCGGAACATATGAAATGCAAATGAAGAATAAGTATAATTCTAAAAGAAACATCATGTGCATTGACACCGCGTACAGATAACGTAACTAATATATTCATTCATAAACATTCGAAGTAATACAGGAAGCGGATAAAACAAAACATTCTATGGATAAAATCCATTAAGTCAAAGAACTAAAGATAAAGCTGAGTTTGCGTGCCTCAGTCTACCACGCGCAACAGCCAAGTCATTCTCCCTTTGCTCCATGTGGACACAAGCATTAGAAAATACCTCAAAGGCTTCTCCCGAAGCTATGACATTCTCCACTGAAGGATCGACCCGACGATCACTTAACCGATCTACATATAAATCCATTGCATGAAGATACTGCGTTTGGCTAACCTCGAATAAATCCTCACACTCGCGAGCAAGTCGAGTATTTCCGATAACAGTAGCCTGTAACAATTCAAGTTTTCATTTTTTAAGAGCTAAACATAAAGTACTGATTGATTCTGCTTCCTAGTACACGAGAGGGAGATTTTAAGTTGATTCATCTATAAGCATACGACAACGTGTGATCTCTTGCTCTATATCTTGCGTCATCACAAGCGCTTCCTCATGCTGAATATTAGCCATAGATAGAGCAACTTGCATATCCCCTAGTACTCGCTCTACTTCATACATAATTCTCTCGGACACATGGACCTGACGAGCCATGTTAGAAGTCCCATTCTGCTCTTCCAAAGCTCTACGCGCGTTATCCTGTAAAGTTAGCCTATGAGCCCACAAAGCTTTCACTTTATCCCTTAAGATCAACAGTTGCGCCAGTTCCACTTGTTTATCGGACGGATGCACTAGAGCGGATATCACACATAAAGATAATACATATCCATACAAGCGACGACCCGGCTATTGGGAAATGTGCGCGCGACAGTCGGCTATAGCATGATCAATATCCGCCATGATAAGGTTGTTTCCTGAAATAGCTGATCCACTTCATGACGGATGGAAACATCGTCATCCAGTGCACGCTGAATTCCGAAGGATACAGTCCTAGACGTTCGAGCATTCCGAGCCGTTAAATACACTTTGTATCGCTTATTAAACTGTGTGTGCGCCTTAACACGATTAACTTCTCTTATACCCTTAAGTAATTCTATTTCAGCTTTCACAAGTAATAAACGATCTAACTCAGATCCTCTTCTATAAGGAGTTACCAACATTGGCACAGAGGCCAAAGACAGTACATAGCCATGTAAGAGATGAGCCATCCAGATAATTCTAGTATAAAAATATACACAGAGTAAAGAAATGAAGGTACTATGACAATAGACGTACTTTACTTATATAGGAAATATACATTTCAAAGCATTCATTGCTCCATAACTACCACCTAAAAAATAATTTTTTTTTGATGGCACACGAAGTGCCCTGTGAACTTCAACAAGCGCCATCTCAATAGACCTAATGCTATGATCCGCATCAACACATCGGAAATGAGTAACCAGACGTTGCTCACGGCAATAACCACGATATTCAAGAAGAGTCATATCGGGCAACCCGCCCTCACTTTGAATCTTCATCACAAGATGGTCTGCATCTGCCAATTGTTCATGCCAACACGAATTCTCGATCTCAAAAGCATCACGCGCAAGACACATCACCCGTAAAAGGCGATTTAGATACCCTACCTCTAGAACCAACTTCACACGGTTAGCCATGAATCAAAAGATAGGAATTCAAGGAACATTGTGATTAACCAAGACAAATTCTCGTATATATAACCAAATAACACAACACCCAAGACAGCATTTACCAAAAAAAAATAAAAAAAAAATGATGATGATGATAGTAGTAATCCTCTTAAGAGCGTTCAGTAATAAGCGAGCGGCAATAAGAAATGTCTTCATCTAGGTCCTGCATCATCAACTGAACCTCACCATACTGAGTAGTGGAGTCGGTAAAAGCATTACGCACTTCTTCTAGCACATGATGAATCTTATGCATAACATCGCCGGAGGCATGAGCTTCTTGAGCTATATTTAACGTCTCCTTATGCTCCTCAAAAGATTTGCGCGCCTTATCCAAAGCAATCAATCGATGAGTTTGTAACACCCCAATTTCGTCCTTTAAAACTAGTAAACGGGCTAGTTCTGCTTTCCTATCGGTAGGATGAATAAGAGCGGACACAACACACAGAGTTAAAATACATCCACGAAGATTAGGACCCGCCTGCTGAGCGATAAATGCATGACACTCAGCTATCGCTTGCTCAATATCAGTCGTCATAATTATCGACTCCTAGAATAGTCACTCAGCCCTGTTCCGAGAAGCAACAGTATCATCTAGCGCGCGTTGCACTGCCAGAGTCAATCACTCAGACGCCTACATCCGCTGAGCCATCGAATACGTTTCATACTGCTCATCAAACTGCACGTGTGTGGCCATTCTATTCGCCATCCTGACTTCTCTAAGCATCTCTACCTCAGCCTTTACCAACAGCAAGCGACTTAACTCGTGGTTTTTCTCATAAGGAATGACTAGCGTCGGCACAGGAGCCAGAGTTAAAGCATAACCATGTAGACGATGAGCCATCTGCAAACAAGCCTCAATGCACAACAGAAACGATGAAAGAAACTTTGAAACACTAACCAAAGCGATCCTACTTATCCCTATTTATAGAAGCAAAATGGTAACACCATATTAATTATCACCCAACCGTGATAATAAATACTAAATAATTGAATGATAAAAATAATAAAAATAATAAAATATGTTTGGCAAAACAAACCACCCAAACAAAAGAAAAGAAATCATTGTTCAAAGACCACTCATAAAGCAATTTAAAAATCAATTAATATCCAGAGCAACTAGCTCCACCCTCTTCTTGACAATACGCGCATGGACTTCTTCAGCAGCAGCTCGGGCAGTCCTCAACTCCTTTCTTGACATCAGCAATATTGAGCAAGCGCCTATACTCCTGATCTAGCTCCTCAATCTCATGGGGCAATGTCGTTATGACTCGCTTTAGCCACGTCCAATAAATCCTTGAGCCATTGAATTGGAAATCGGAGAGTGAAATAAGTTTGAATAATTGCGTCCCACTTCCTCAACATAGCTGGATCGATAGGAGTTCCCTCCGCTTGAGAAAGACCGTCCGCTATATCCAATAAATCCTCAGTAGCTACGACCAAAGAACTAGCAGGCATCTCTTCATGAACGCACATATGACCAAACCTCTTCACTATGCGTCGATAATCGTCCGTTTTAGTAGAAGGAACCCAGAACCCGTGAACCAACTCGAAGCGACTATCAACACCAGCTTCTACCGTTGAAATAGTACGAGGATAGCGGAACTGCGGATCTTCCGAAACTTCCATTAACTCGGCATCAGCATCCATGCCACGAGAAACCTTGGGGACCATTTGGGAAGGCTTTTGCCGCTTACCATTGGCGCTTCCGGATTCACTACCTTTAACCCGAGGGTTTAGGCCACTCCCCTTACCAAGGGCACTATCGCGCTTTCCAATATCCTAAAGAAAGAATGAAAGGCGTAAATAAACATTCCAAAACAATGAGAAAACAATGAAAATGTATAATGTATACCGGAGTAGAAGATGGGGGAAGATTAGCAGGAGAATGAACCGATCGGCGAGAGGAAGAGGAAGAGCTTGATACGGATGGCTCTGGATGACCTAAACGAAAATGGAAGAAAGAGAGAGAGGAAGAAATAAAATTTTATTAGAAAGATATGAGGAATGAAGATGTATATATAGATTGCCAAGCGCATTTAATAACAACAATAGAATATTTCGACTGGCACTTGTCAATGACTAAAACCCAACAAGAGATAACACAGTATACGCACGAGACTTAGAAGAAGAAGAGCTTTGATTTTCGGCGTCACCCTTGGGCCCACTATCCTCTTGGGAATAATCATGAATGGAATGATCCGACCCAGATTTGCTCCCTGCACCAAGCATATCAGAAGGAGTATGTAAAGGATGATTGGGATCTTGAACCATTTTTACAATCATAGGGTGAGCAGAGTACAAGGTCATACGAGGAGAAATCACTCCGGGACCACTTTTACTGATCGCTCGGCCCAGATGACGTTCAACACGCTCAATGAATGAGCTTGTAGAAGGTGACCCCACTTTTGGAGCCTACGGAGAAAATGGAGAGGAAGTATTAGCAGAACGAATGGAAGGTAACCGCGGAATAAGAAGCACACCAGCGTATCGCTCCATCTTCTTAGCTAGCCGATCATCCCTCCACTCATGAAGAGGTAGATTAATATATTCTTTAAAGAGGTGCCCCCCTAGGCTTCCAGCCAACATGCGGACAAGTCTAAAAGAATGGGATACAAACAAATATAAAAGAAACTAAGGTAGGATTCGGCCGGAAGCAAAGAAAGAGAGGGAAAGAAAGGATACCTTAGTGGGAGGAGACATGACGAGAGGAACTTCCAAGGGCTGCATCGCGGGAGGACGCCTTCTCTTCTTAGAACTCGATAAAGGAGGCAAAGAACTACCTTTCTCATCCTCCTTAGAAGACTCTTCACCCGGAAGGGGATCCCAGCTGGTAACAAGTGGATGAAGGGGTCGACCCTTGTTACTAGAATAAATCTTGTAACGGCTAGCAACTTCATCACTTAGCTTTACGCGACCTGACGCATGCATCTCCTTGAAATCATCATTGGTTAAAGCCGAAGGAGCGTATGGATCCTTAAGATGAAGGTTTAGCACGGACCTGTTGACACCGTTGCGGTAGCCGAGCCATTCATTGGTGACACTGACGGGCCTCCGAGACTGAGGTTGGAAGAAATTTAAATGACACTGTCGATCACTCATCCGAAGACCATCCTTAAAGACAAAGCGATTGAAGCTCTTTCGGATCTCTATCTCATCGGATGAGGAAGGAAAAGGAGGATTAAAAAGGACCCCTTGATCAAAACCAAGCTGGCGAGCCACACAAACGGTGTTATACGCTTCATAAGAAAACTTCCCACCATGAAATCCGGGAAGACGACCTGATATCAAAGTCATTGGATGAAGGCATATCCGCGGAAGACATCCTCCGTGGGGACTTGACAACAAAATTATAATTCAAAGAGCCAGTACGGCCATCTTGATAAGTGATGGGGTTGAACTCATCTCCCTTGTCCATGAAATCCTTGAGCTTAGCCTTAGCCAGAAAACCCTTCTTGTGATAGAGAGCCATTCGAGGATGAGATTGAGGTACTGTCACCAGTTGCTTGGAACCATCCTCCTGAGTAACTTCTTATTGCCGCGAGAGAGCAAGAGGATTCCGCTGAGGGGGTATGTATAAAGGAAAGCATTCCCAAGTCCATGCCTGGATAAAGTTAGCAGGGAAAAAGGTCTCGATCTCATGAGATCCGTCCACGCGACGAATATCACGCACCAGTAAATCCAGATGATGATATAAACCGCCCAAGAACATGTGAGCAAGAGGGAACGATACACACCACGAGACATCAACACCGCCATAGGGATGAGCTCATCCTTGATAGTATCCCGGGGACTGTACTCGAACACATCATGACATAACCAAAAGAAAAGAAAAGCCGTTAATTCTGCTCGATCCGACTCACCTTCACGAGGAGGCACACCCTCTCGTTCGCCCGAAAGCATGGGGGCCCAATATTTGATCCAGCAAGAGAAAGAAGCACAACGCTGGCCGGACTTAGGTTTTTTGCCGCTCTTGGTCGCTTCAACCTCCTTTACATTATCAGATTCTTCAACAGCAGATGATTTCAGACGAGCGGCCTTAATAGCGGATGCCATAAGTTTTGAGGAGGATGAAATATTAGCCGGGGAACTATGTGCAGCGGATGCCCTAGCCTTGCCCTTTCTCTTATTTCCCGAGTCATCTGCTTCAACCGGAGCTTCAACTTTGACCTCTCCTGGCGGTTGAAATGTTATAGAATTTGCTTTGGCCGTAATCAAATGATTGCGAAGAGTCCTATCGCCCTTATTTAAAGACTTATGAAGACAACAACCTTCGAAAACTGTATCACCATGAACAGGAAGACCAGTAAGCGCCACTACATCTTCTAGAATTGGGGTTGCCCACCCTAAGAGAATAAAAACGTGTGAGGATCGACTCCCCAGCACGCACATAAGCAGAGCAAACTATCATGATCCCGTCAGACGTATCTAAAATTTGAAGCCTGTATAGCAGCCTCTATGCCTAAGGAACGAATAATTCTCTCATGGTCCGGATTAGAACAGATATAATCTACCCACGATTCCCACGCGGCAGGAGTCTCAGCGGACAAACGTAGCATGACCGAAGGAAAAACATAATCTCCCCTATGGACCGCTAAATGGGGCATCACCTCAGAAGCGGGTATTGGAGGTACGTCCGCTTGAGGTCGGATAAGCCAATCTGCTAATGCAGATGGAGGAAACGGGTGAGAATTCAGCATGCGAGAAATCCAGTTATCATCAGTCGGGAAAAGGGTAGAGCCATCATCCGCTGCAGATGGTCGTAGTTTATCCTTCAGTCGCGGATTGCTCCTTATCTCATATAATGTATAAGGTTCTGATCTGAGGGGCGCGCCATGATTGGGAGACTCATTTGACATGGTGGGTGAGGAGAAGAAGGAAGAAAGAGAAAGAAACGCAGTGAAAAGATGATTACTGAGAAGCGATGTCCTCTCTATTTATAGGGAGGTAAAAGAAGGAGCGGTTACTGGATGAGCTAGTAACTGCAGCATCCCAAGGGTCGTGAATGTGAACCGCCCCGACTCTCCAGTCATAACCGTCAAACTGTCATCAATATGTGACTTTTGACACGGTCTTTGACCGGTCAAACAGTCAGGGGACTAATGTTGATACATGAAAATAGTCAATTCTTGAATTAGTAGCCCCTTAACTTGTAAAGGGTTCCTTTTAGATAAGAGAGACTAGGGGACTAGGCCTAACCCACAAGGATGGGATAGTTCTAGTCCATCTAAGAGTATATTAAGTTGGTTGGGCTTTAGCCCAAGAAGAAAGCCTTTTAGGGTTTGATAATAACTTAAGGAAAGGGAAATGGTAGTTTAGTAATATGTTAATCTTATGGGCATTTATCCATAAGATTGTCATTATAAAAGTGGAAAGAGGGCACACTTATGGCATCATCACTAATCCACCATTACCTCTCGTAAACCTCTCTACACCTTGGGAGTATTTTCTGTGATAAGGGCTAGTTCCTCCTTCCCACGTTTTACCCCATCAACACCCGTCGACACTTCGATCTAGTTTGAGTGAATCTTATATCAGAAGAGAAGATTCTCAAGAATAAACAAACTAGGTGCAATCAAAGTTCAACAACCGTTAGTCAATCAAATCAATCGAAAACTAAAATAAACTGCAATTATCTAGTTTCCCACCAAGGGTACTCGTTGAGCTTCTTGATCCCACAGAATCTTTAAACGAGCGGTCGTAAGAGATTTCACCTAATTGGGGTACTTTCCTCTCCGGATAGACGGCTCCACCAGAAACAGCAAAAAGATGAAGTTTGCCTGGCTCTTAGGATGGTTTGCTAGAAATGCAAACTTAGGTATTTATAGACCAATGGTGTTTGGACACCAAAGAATTTCCAAAACCTAATATTCCCAAGATATGCAATAAATGCCCAAAATCGGTTTTCATAATTCCTGGAAATGCTTTGTCCAATATTTCCGAAATCTCACTAGAAAATCTCCAATTAGTAAATGCACATTACCAATTTTTATTTTCTAGAGATATGCATTTAATTTTTGGTAATTAAAAGCATATAAAACTAACAACCTTAATTAAAAGATTCTTAATTTATTTTGGACCGGGATCTCCTTGAGTTATTAAGGAATATCTTTGAACAATAAAAGATAAGAGTTACTGATCATGCTCAAAGTATGTTGACATCTTTTCTTTGTAAATCCTTTTTCACATTTACAATCTTGGAATCGATTATACCACTCTTCCAAACAAGTTTAGAATTGGTTCATCTGTATTCCAAGACAACTATGTGATTGATCAAATATCAAATCACTAATCATGGGTTTACAGTTCTACCAAACACAAGGATCAGTTCTACCTCAATATGGTTACTGGGACCGGTTACATCAGTTACCAGGATCGGTTACGTCAATTACCAGGACCGGTTACCATAAACTCATGGTATTACTTGTGATCGGTTACACAAGTCACTAGGATCGGTTACACCAATTACTAGGACCGGTTATGCCAATTATAAGGATCGATTACATAACTCTTTTGTGATCGGTCACACCAATTACAAATATCGATCATACCATCTTAGGTGATTACTTAGGATCGGTTTCACTAATAAAAGTCATACCAATTCATAAGTCAGGCACTGTGACTAGTTATACCAAGATACATAGCAAGTTATGATCAGTTCTACTAACTCACACATATTGGTAATCCAAAGATATGCAATGAATAATAATACCAATAAGCCTAGCGATTTCCCTGTCGATTCATAAAACAAGTTCATGAATGTACTTCCTTTAAACAAATGTAAACATTGTTTCCTAGGATGAAATCTTCACCTTTACCCATACACATAATCACAATAGCATTCATACGATTATGTCGATGTCATATATACGAAGTTCAAAAGATAAGCGTTATACTTCGTATCCTAATTCCTTAACACTATGATCATGTGATCATGTCTTACTACTAGAGTATAATCATTCATAGCTTCACAGTTATGTTTTCAATATAGCACGACTTGAAAGATACGTTAGGAATGAAACAGTTCAAGTCAATATTACTAACCTCAAGAGAAAGGATGATGTCGTCGTTGTAGCTTGTTACTTCTTCACATTCTTCAAGTCTTCGAGTAATACTTGTATGTCTCATAATCCTAGACTTTCTAGTCTAACCTATACAAAGTTGTCTCTAGTACATAATCAAGCGACTCTTTGATGAGTTTTGATTCACTAAAATATGACAACCAAACTTGACATACCAACGCTTGGTGGGTTCAACTGAGCTATGCTCTAACAATTCGTGTCTCTTAACACAATACCAGTTGTACGAGATTATAGGGATGTATTTCCAGAAGTTTTACCAGGGATACCACCAAAGAGGGATATAGATTTTTCTATAAATTTATTTCCAGGCACTGCTCCTATTTCAATTTCCCCATACCGAATGACTCCTTTAGAAATGAAATAGTTGAAATCTCATATAGATATAATTAGAAGAATGGTGGAATTTTAAAGGAGAATTCCATGTTGATATCACACATTTGGACATGGTATATAGATAAAAAGTTATTATTATTGCTATTGAAAATGGTACATAGATATGAAGCTATTATTGAAATAGAAAATGATTGTTTAGAGTCAGGGAAATTGCGATAACTCATAGTACTGTTATTATAGCTTTTATATAGGATAAAGGGGCTGGGAATTCAAGACGTGGACTAAAAGGCGTAAGGTTTCATTTCGGAAACAAGGTGGGACTTTAGACAGAATTTTTAGTACTCATTAAGTGTATTGTTCATTCGCATTTATATCGATATATGTGGTGCAGTATGCATTGGTTGGTTATCCCATGAGGAGTGTCTGTGGTTTCCCCATAGATCCTTGCTAAGCTTAGTATGGCGTTACGCCATCCGTCGGCAATAATAATTAATGGAGCGGTAAGTCATCCGATTACGATATTATATATACAAGTTTATTTAGAAGATCCAACCGTGTGCATACTCCATTTGTGTGTTTATTACCAGACTCATGGCTTAGGTGGTTCTTCACGAGGATGGACTATTTTTCTGAGAAAATGTTAGAATGACATTCTATTATTTTTATTTGTATTATGTTTTTTCTTTCTTAACCTGCTGTTAGATATTATTTTTTATTTTTTCGGATCATTATGTAAATTCCCATTGGGCTGTGCTCATTATTTTCCTCTCAGTGCCAGGTGAAATTCCTATAGCAGGAGAAGAGGAAGGACAAGGTGACTTATACGTTTGGCTTGAGTGAGTACTTTCCAGGAAATTTGTTGGAGAGTTGTGGTGTTTGTCGTATTTTGTAAACTTGTTTATATCATTTTGAATGATAACCGGTGTGGCTATGTGCATAATACTTTGATTGTATATAGACTCAAACAAACTGGTTTCTATAAGTCTCGCGTAAAGAGAGTAGTCTTACTGTAATATAGAGAACCACAAAGTTACTACGTATGAATAAGGTTTCTTTTGTTCTTATACTCTTATGAGCATGATGTGTGGTTGACCATCTATCAAATGGGAGGTCGGTCAATGGAATTGAAATGTAGTCAGCACAGCTCTACTTAAGAATGTTCAGATAGAAATGTAATCCTCCACTGAATATCAATTTTTACTAGTGGTCAATATGATATTATTAGATTAGCATCTTTAACTTTGGTATTTAAAATTGGGACGTGATACTTCTTTTATATCTATATTGAGAAAAACAGACTTGATATCCATTTGAAAGAGTTTTAATTTGACAATGCATGCATAAGCTAGATAATAAGATTCAAATGGATTCTAACCGAGCAACATGAGCAAAAGTTTCATCAAAATCTATACCTTTTATTTGTGAATATCCTTGAGCTTCGAGTCTGGCCTTGTTACGAACAATAGTTCCATACTCATCAGATCTGTTTTTGAGAATCCACTTTGTATCAACGATATTATCCCTTCTAGTTTAGGGACAAGTTTGACATACCCCTTGTTGTTCAAATTGATTAAGTTCTTCATGCATTGAATCGACCCAAGAACTATCACATAAAACAAAAATAGTGATACAAGTTCTGAAATTGACCTCGAATCATAACTCTAGCATTAACATCACTAATGATGTGATCTTATGAATACTTAAGATGTACCCATTTATGGGTTTAATGAGCTTCATTTTCAATGTTGTTAGGACTTTCAACAACACTGATGTGTTTTGTAGTTGTAGTGGTAAAAAGATTCGTTGCTCGAACTTGTGAAGGATAACTTTAGACTTAAATTCAAAACTAAATAGAAAAATCACTAAAAATTATAGCAAACACTGACAAAGTTGATATCAATATTAAAAGAACACTGAGGCTAAGATTTCACTATTTTTCCAAGTTCAAAGTGATTTTATCAAGTATTTATATTTATTCAATTTTTGCGTTTAATTTGATTCTAAGCTATTGCAACATATAGATTTTCAAAATAACAAGTGTAAATCCAAAGTATTAAGCATCAAGAACCTATGGCTAAGCATGCTCTATCAAAAGAAATAACAATTGCTTAACAAAAATCATTCAAACAATTATAAATCAAGGCAAATAATCATAAAATAATTGAAATAAAATAAATAAAATAGAATATACCACTTTTTGTTGGAAAAATAGCTTCCTCTATCGCCTCAGCAATGGGGTTTAGCTCCTCATATTAATCATAATCTCAAAATACATGTTTATGGCTCAAAAGTTGATTAAAAGGGAGAAAAGTGTTAAAACAGCGGATTCTGCAGTTGCTGAAGGTCTGAATCAAAAGTCGGAATGGTTGCTGAAAGGATTCGGTGACTACAGGAAGATGCGACCGTACCTCGTTGTCACTGAAAATAAGTCTGCCTCTGCAACTGACTCTGAGGGTCTAATGTTCTTCGTGTTCTTCTTCTTCGCAGCAGCAGAAAAATTTCTGTATCGACTCCAGTTGATTTTTTTACGCTTCTCTAAGGCTCTAAACTTATCCAAACTCTACCCTAAATATGACTCGAATCAATCTATATATAGCCACTAAACACAAAATCTCTCGAGTTAATCCATAAATATTCTCGGTTTTTTTTCTCCTCAAGTTACGGGATTTTTCTTCCCTCTTTACGCGTCAACTTGGTTTCCAAACTCTCTTAAACTCTCTCAAGACTGAATAAGGACTCCATACACTCCAATCTTGCCGTAAAATCTTCACAAACTTCTTTTGTAAACCGAAAACATCTCAAAATATGAATACTCTCTGTTTTGCTCCAACACGGATATCTATCCCTGTTTAATCGATTCTACAGCTCATACCAAACTTGTATATCCTTAACAGAGTTAACCCAACGAAAATCAGCCCTTGAATCTCCTTAAAAATCGTCCAAAATTCCAACCAGAAAATTCTGTTTTCTGTAAACAGTTTTCCCGCCATTTTTCGTTTTGAAAATTTGAGAAGAAATGTGACCTCCCCCTATCCAGTGCCGGTCTGTGCTTAGCAGCTGCTTGGAAATGGGTTACCCCTTATCCAAAATGAGAGTCCGAATAGCAAGTGTCCTCCCAGGAGCCTTTAGCAACTTTTCGAGCCAATTTTGCCGCAAAAGCCTATTTCTCCAAAAACACCTACAAAGGGATAAAATACCAAAATTAATACAAAAATGGGTACTAACAATATACACAATAGAGATGAAAATAGACACATAAATGCGTCTATCAAACACTTTACAACATCATCTATTTTATCTGGGTCATCGATTGTTGGAGCAACAATACATTCCTCCTCGGGATACATCTTTTGTTTTAGCAATTGTTTAGGAGGGTGGTAGTTCATCTGTAACCTATTTATCTTGTCGAAAGTCACTGATATCGTCAACAACCACATGGATAAATTTCATCATGGCTTTGGTTCGAAAATTGTACACTCTGAAAGCACGACTATCAGAAGCATATCCAAGAAAGATACCTTCATAGCTTTTGGAATCAAATTTTCCTTTTTTTTTTTTTTTTTTTTTTTTTTTTTTGTCTTTAAGAATGTAACGTTTGCTTCCAAAAACTCTAAGATAACCCATATTAGGTTTTCTTCCATACCATATTTCATAAGGAGTATTTAAAGTTTTCAATCTCATATATACTCGATTCATGAGATAATAAGCGGTGAAAATAGCTGCATCACCACGCTTCCACTCTAACCTAACGAAGTTGACTCTAGTAATCAAATCAAGCAGTTTCAAGTTTTGGAACTAAAATATGACAACCAAACTTGACATACCAACGCTTGGCGGGTCCAACTGAGCACTGCTCTAAAAAGCGTATTACTGTTACTTATACAAATGTGATGTTATATATATTTATATTTTGCTGCATTATTTGCTTATTTTCGCATTGAGCTATACTCAAGATTGCAGCTAAGTCGCATTCCTGATGAGGCATATACGTTGCTCCAAAATAAGTGAGTTATTCTAGGATATGAATGGAGTTATTATAATGAAACAAAATAGGACCATAATGAAGTAAATCCGAGTACCCTTATCCATATTTTTAATTAATGACCGAAATGTCATTTTGAACCGGATAGCTCGGTAGTGGTTTAACCTAGCCGATTACATGTGAAAAAAATGGATTAAGTTTCTTAAAATCCAAACAAATTAGGTTTTAATTGTGAACCTAGACTTTTTCAAAGGATTTCAATTTTGAAGTATTAGAACCTGCTAGGTCAAACGATTCTAGTTTTTAGTTTTGTATTATAATTGTTTATTTAAGTGTGATAATCAATAGGGTGTTCTTAAATTTCCTTGCCGATTTTCGTTCAACGATTAAAAGTCTATCAATAATCAGCCAGGTGTTTTAAAATGCTTAACTTATAATGGAGTAACCTTGCCATTTGGCGGAGGCTGTTACTTTACCCTTCATCCCAGAGGAGTCCCGACTCCCCAAATTCCACGTCGTATAATACAAAGTGCGTAAAATGAAAGATAATATAATAATTTTATAGTTAATTAGACTTTGTATAATGTGAAAGTAACATGTTAATTCTAAAAAACAACGCGGTCATTAGGATTTCCTTTTCCCACTATCCTACTACATGTTTGGATGATGGGAAGCGAATCCGCTCCTAAGAATCATATTTTCTAATAGCTTATTTGGATACCAGAATCAGAAGCACCTGTGCTTCTCCTGAAGGAGAAGTCAAAGGCAGAAGTCAGAAGAATGTGTTTTTGCTTAACAAAAAGTTATCTTTTTCACTTATAGAAGTCATTTTAAAATTATGTACCCAAACGAACTTCTGATTTTTCTGTTTCCAAAAGTTAAAAAAGCGACTTTTAGAGTGGTATCCAAAAGTTAAAAAGGGAATCCTAAATTCATCATCCTCGTGGGTTTTGATTTCCTTACTTTTTAGGAATCATACTAGGTATCACCGGGGCCTTACGGCCCCGGCTCAACCTCTCATTTCAGTGTACATATCCTGGATATATAATTAATGTTTGGAATGTTTCGTAAAAATATTTTAAAATATTATTAATGTGCTTCTATGTATTATCCAAGATATATTCCGGTTTATGTTATTTTGGTACCACCATTGATGGTTATCTAAATTATTTTATTGGTGTATTTTCTTGTTGTCCATTGATTCTTCAAGAACTAAATGATAACCATTGATTTAACGTGAACATCACCTATGAAAGCTAATGACAATCAATGTTTAATTGATTACTTAAAATGTACAATTCTAGTGTTAATTTGCGTTAGTCAATTATTCTGAAGAAAAGGGTTTCTAAGAATTTGAAAACAATAGGTCTAAATTTTCAAAACCAATCTAGGAAATCTATTAATAGTAGGATCCCAATAAGAATTCAAACTAAAACAATAATAAGGTAAATAGTGAAGTGAATAACGCAAAAACTATTTAAGCCGGTCAAGCAATTATTCTTGCCTTCCATGATAATTGATATGAGCAGTATAAACTTGAGTTGTTGCATACCTTGCAAATATAAATGAGAAAATAATAAAATAATTTAGATCCATTGAGAATTACTCTCAAAAGTGAATGAATATGTCTTTGACCCGTCCATGAATTTGAATCTCCTCTCTTTGGGATTATGCTATATCCTTGCTTAGTTGTATTCTCGAGTCTAAATTTTCTCTATGGTGTTTGTTCTAGTCGTTTTTCGAATTTCCGTAGCCGTATGTACGACTTTGATTTTAACTTATCCATATTTAATTGACTGATGTCATGTATTTGTAAACTTCCTGTTTGGACCTACTTAGTGGTAAAAGACTGACGCATGTTCATTGTTCACACACAGTTTGTACAAACCTGATCCCCTAAAGGTGTATGTAATCATCTCCTTATTAAATTATTTGATTGTTTAACCGCGGGTTATTCTCCAAAAATCGGAAAGAAAACCTTATTTCCCAAGCAGGTTGGGTAGGTTAGAGATGAACGCTAAGAAAGACCAAGAGGTCGGCCTTCATCTCATGAAGGTATGACAGATGTTACGCCGGCCCGTCACAGATTCTTCTCAACTTCATTAGACTTTTCGTTCTTCGAATAAGCCTAGAATATCTTATTATAATGTGATTAAAAGATGAAAATTAATAAATCGATTAAGCATGTGATTAAACTGGGATATCGGTTTCATCTCATATTAAAGTCAGATCATAACTTGTTAATGTATTTGATTAAACAGACCAATTTATGTGATACAGTGCATAAACGACAAACCAAAAACTAAACCAAAATCTTGGCAGTAGCGTGTTGTGTCAATGAATTATATAGTTGGGTACATTATAACAATTTGAATTTATGTAGATCATCACTATATTATAGTTGAAGTACTATTGAACCGCTTTGGTCATTTACATTTGCATCATTAAATACTTAGATTTTAAAATGTAGAGTGGCTTCGGACTCCAATAATTCTTTTGTTGCATGATATATATAAAGAAGACGTAAAATCAACACACTCCAAACTGATACTTTCTAACATGAATTCAGCTAAAAATTAGAGGAATACATGTGGGTCTGAACACAGTTCAAATTCAAGAAGTCTCACATTTCTTCTCCTTGTTTTCGATGCAGAGTCTTCTGATTCTTCTTATTATTATTCTCAAGTGGATCCATGAGCACAAAGGCGAGAATATAAAGTTGTAGCAGGAGTTGATGGTAAGCTGTATCAATCAGTTATTCTGAAAAAATATCCAGAGTACGAATTGTACGCATGACATAATGAGATTGCAGATATGTCGATTTGTACACGAAAACATATGTAGGTTCAATTCTTTCTACATGTTGAATAATGGCAATGTCAAATTGCAATCTGGTACAAAATAAGGACAGAGAACACAAATGTTAATTGAGCAATAAGGGCTTTGAGTAAGGTCTCTACTGTAACTTACAACGGGGTAGTACCCCTCTACTTCTCTATTATGCTAACAACCCGATAATTGATTCTGTAATTGCCAGGAGTTCCAGAATCAAAATGAAATTTATGCAACTTAATGGCTTCAGTCACTAACAAAGATCTGATTGTAACTACCCTGATACCACCAAAACTCATGAGCACAACATGCTTGTTTTGAACTTCGAAAACCCTAAGCTAAAGTTCAGAATTTAAATGGTCCAATGCCACCTTGAATGGTCCAATGCCACAACATGCATATTTCCTACTGCAGAGCTTTTAAGCGTAGTTCGATGAAGGATCAAATGATTTTGCATTTATAAACTTCCTACAGAAACTTCAATATCATCCTGCAAAGATTCAGAACCATAGTAAGTAAAAATCTAGCTACTAAAATCAACACATAGCTCTTAAATCAATTGATGCAAAATACCTGTCCAGTTGTTATTCCTTGATCTTCATTTCGGTGATCCTTCCGCAAGGTGTCCTTTTCAAATTCACTTCTTTTGTTCTCGATATTTCAGGCTCTCCCATGGGCCACTTTTCTTGGCAAAATCATCTGCAGCAGAATCCAAGATTCATAAAAGTGTGAAGTCATTGAACTTCCACCATTGAATGGGAATCTATCTATATTTATATATTAAAAAAAATATCCGGAAGTTATTTAACTGATTATATGTACTTTTCAAATTTCAAATTCAAAACTTCTCCACCTAACTGTGTCATTTCTTGAAAAAGTAGCAAGTGACAGAACAGCCATCGCGTTTGTAAAGCAAAAAACAAACGAAAAGCAAAAAAGCAAAACTTCAGCACAAACCAATATTAGATTACCACCATAATAGTATAAACATAAATTTATGAGAGGAGATTACCACAATGAAACAAATATAAGTATAAAACCCATTCTTTGAATTAGGATCTCTTCACCTACCAAATCAGAAAACCTAACTATTGAAATTCTTCCACTTCCAACTATCGAAATCAATTATCAGTCAGAAACCCAATTGTTACATCAGTTCCAAAAATAAAAACTAAAAAGAAATGTAAATGTTGCACTTTATTAAACAATGATACATCTTTTCCAATGCTGGAAATTTCACCTTTTCTGTTGCCACCTCCTATTTTCTTCCCCATCTTGATTCGTTGTTCCTAATCGTACCTTCTAATCCTAGAAATAGTCTCTAACTAAACCTACCTCTACATATTATATAAGTTAGGATACGCAGCTTAGCCACTCAGTACGCAAAATTACGAAGTTAAGGATACAATAGACAATACAATAGAGAAACTGTTGTTCATCTCTCGAAGTGATGAATACATATTAGTTTCATATTAGATTACGCGGGGCTTATTTGAAGTAACACATATTCAGCGTAGAGTGTTACTTGTGCTACTGCCCATGTGGGCACGTCTCTAAGTCATCATTGGTAAATAACTAGTTCTTCACTAATTCAGATGCTTGTAACTATAGCAGTGATCTCTATAAAGCTGAGTATAATAAGAGGTTCTTCTTACCTCCTTAAAAGAGTTAACATCACCCCCACAGCCAAAAATCACAATCTGCATCTCTAGCACCCCAAAGATCATTCCTACGATCATCCGCAATATGTAGAACATCCTCAGGTTTGACCTCTGGTAAATCGGAAGCCTTCAAAAATATTGAAAGATTTGGCTTCTTTGCTACTACCTGGTTTCCAACATACATGTTTTAATTGGTTCAATAATGCAATTGATGAACAAAAACAGATCTGCCAGAAAAAGAGTAACACTCACTTCAGCAGACAGGGTCACTGCATCAAACCTGTGATCACAATTCAAAGCCTGTAAAACTGATTGTAGTCATGTGGGATTTACATCCTCACCTACAAAACGGACAACACCAAATCAATTGAATCCCAAATAAATAACTAATAACGGAGGAGTCTTTTTTGATCACAGATAACCAATTCACATAAAGACTACGAAACTATAATCACATTCAACTAATAGTAAAACCCCGGAAATTAGAAAAAGCAAGAATTTTGATTACCTGAAAGTGGAAGGATCAACGAACCTTGATTTGGGTTTCAGGTACATCTATTTTTCTCCTGAATCCCTTTTCTTTCTCATGGCAAACTAAATCAGATAAAAAACGGAAAAAATAAAATAGAAAACCTTAATTAGATCAAAAATATATAAGAAAAGGTTCAGGTAGTTATTAAATCAAGAGGATGAGGAAGACATAATCAATTATGATAATTCAGGAAGTAAACCTAATTTTGACAACCCATGTTATTCTCAGTTTATACAGGCAATTTGAAACATCAAGGTTAAATTGTATGCACAATTGATGCTGATGCAGAGGCCCTAAATGATTGATATCAGGAAAGATTCCTATTCTTGTACTAACTAATAACTCTTGAAAACTTTTCATTACTTCCTTGTTCAGATTGTACTCTTTTTAAGTATTATGAAACAAACATTGTCTTAGCTGCAACTATATGGGTCTCAGTTAGAGATTACCTTCTTCATATCAGTACCCCAACAAACCCATGACTATATATAATGAAAAACACCAAGCTAGGCTCATAAAATCAAAGTAAAGATAAACTAAAAGAAATATACAGGTGAAAAAGAGTACCCATGAAATTAACCTTTAAGTGAATATTCAATCCAATGCAAATCTTGTACATCTGACCAAGATCCACAACATTACCATGAGAACATAAAAGAGTAGAAATAGCCAAAGGATATCTAGTTTACATAGTAATAAGAAGAAAATAAAACAGATACTAAGGAATGGGTTATTACATTTATGTTTTGTGATGTGTAGTACTTCAAAGAGAATCATCCAGCAAGGCGTGGTCCATGTCAATCAT
>JAJJMB010008870.1:6400131-6425719 GCA_023531105.1 Papaver atlanticum | reverse complement strand
TTGAAGTGTTTTCAGGGCTTGAAAAGAAGCTTGAGAGCTTATCTCTTGATGTTGAGTTATACCTCCAGAAAGAGCAAGAATCTCTTGATAAGCTAAACCAAGTTATGATGAATAATATTCATGTTGAGGTTGATCTTGATTTACTAATTAGTAAGAGCAATGCTCCTCCTCTGGGTAATCCATTTGTGACAAACTAAACGAATTACAAGAGGAGTTTAAATCTCAGTATTCAGACTGCATCATCTCAAAGCATGATTCATCTCTTTGGTCAATCCCTGATACACCCAGTCAAAATAATAGTATTGTCCTCTTTTATGAAAGAGTTAGGACGTCTCTGTTTATCAAAAGAGTTTCCCTATGCATTACTAAACATTATCTGCAGATACTGTTTTTATTAAGTTTTAAAATGAGACATCAGGGACTCAAATTTTTGGGTATCTCACTAAAGTCTTTTGTAAAACTTGTAAAAACAGATTCTTGGATGTCTCTCAACTTTGTTGAATGCAAAAGTAGTTGGAAAGAAACTCTTTCTTGGTGCCATGGTGAGAAAGACATTGTTCACCTTAACACAACTTGATTGTGTTGAAAGTGCATCCTCACCAAGAAATGCCATGTTATGTATATGGTGAGGGAAGCACAAGAATTGGGGCACACATATTATGTTGGGTATGATTTTGAATGTTTGGTAATGTTGTAGAATTCGATCGGATTCTTCTAAAAAGGTATGTCTCTAAACTTGAGCAAGTTTTATGATGATCTATGTACCTTGTGTTTTATTCATGTCTACCTAACTTGATTTGTGTTTAAGGTTCTTAAATGTTTCGGTTTGAAAATAGTTGTTCGGGATGTTTTGGCCTTCATGGTACACTTCAGGTATGCATACCAGTTTGCATACAAGTTTACAAATGATTTTTTGTAATAAAATGTAGGGAAATTCGTTTGCATACCAGTTTGCATCTGAAAATCCGTTTGCATACTGATAGACGCATTTATGTGTCTATTTTCATCTCTATTGTGTATATTGTTAGTACCAATTTTTGTACTTATTTTGGTATTTTATCTCTTTGTAGGTGTTTTTGGAGATATAAACTTTTGCGGCGAAATTGGCTCGAAAAGTTGATAAATGCAACCCAAGGGACGAGTGTTATGCGGACTCCAGCAACGGATAAGGGGTAACCTTACCCCTTCACGTTCAAATTCTAAATTTTGGCGGGAAACCAAAACCAAAATATATACACGTTTCTGGCAGTTTTGGTGGTAGTGATTTGGAGGAGTTTGAGGTTGATTAAACCTATTATTTTCATAGGGTAGACTCCTTATGGGTCTAGGAATCTAACATGGATATTGAAATCGATTAAACTGGGCTCAATCGACGGATTTTTTATCTCAACAGCAAAATATGGAAAGTCACGTGTGTGACCGATTTTAGGAAATTTTAGAGAGATTAAAGTGCTATAAACCTTCCCAAAGCTTGATATCTATCTAAGGAAGAGTTTAGAATCAAAAGGAAAGCTCAGAAACGCGTGGAAATCCTAAAACAAGAAATTGCCGCAACTTTGCCGTGAAGAGAAAGGAAGAGATTTTGGAAGATTCTGGAGAGATTTAATCGGTATTTTTGATATAAATAGATTGTTTGGGTCATATAGAAGAGGTGTCGAAAGTTAGGGGAAGTTTAGAACACCACAGAGCCGAAAAATCAAAGTTGCAGGAAACCCGCTGCTGCTGCTGCTGAAGAACACGAAGAACTTCGACCCACACCGGACCGTCGCAGAAGCAGTCTTATATTCAACTACATAATTTATTTATCGTTTATTAACAGCACTTCAGTTGTATCGGTGATTTCTGTAATGCCAGAAAAGCGTTGCAGATTCGTTGTATTATTATTTTCCTTTAAAAACACCTTTTGAGCCATGTTTCTATCTTTTGAGCATGTTTTTACCATGAGGAGCTAAACCCCAACACTGGGATGACGGAGGAAGCCCTATTTCACGTATGTGGTAATTCTAATAATTCTTTTATGACTATTTGCATTGATTTATGATTTTTATTGAATGGGTGTGATATTGTTTGATGATGTATGCTTGGTCAATGTATTTTTGATACATCATGCTTTTGATTTATAGTCATTGCTTTTCAAAAATCTACTTTTGGCAAAGAATAAGAGTCCATATTTTTAATATTTGAGCTATAATTGATTGGGATTATTATTTGAATCACATGAATGGAATTTGGTGGAATCCTGAGTCTCAGTGCTTTTTATAATCTCGACCAAAACATTATTTTGATTTTTCTAGTTTTCTTAATTAAGTCTAAAAATTATTCTTCACAAGTCCGAGTTGAACGAATCTTATTACCACTTTTTCTACAACAATTAAAATCACATCACATACCCGTGTGCATACTTGCCTATAGACGTCGATATTCGGTAAAACGTGTTTTGGCCGAACTTCTTTGTCCAAACTCGGAATGACCTAATTATTTCAGCATTCTCTTCCTATTTGAATTCTCTTCAAAATGGAGATGAGAATTCTTGAATTTGGATGAGTTAAGATTTTTCTTTGTCCCGTCTCTTGTTTTTGAGTGTTTTGCTCCGTTTCGTGGCACTTGTTTCACTTCTCATGGACTTGGGCACTTGGATTCTTGGAGTACTACTCTTCTAAGCTCATTTGTAGCTTTTGCAAGAATGTTGTTGGTGAATCACAAAGAAGGAAGTTCAAGAATGGGCAGTAGTACGCATTGCTATAGGATTCTTGAATGTTCACAATCATCTTATGTGAACTATGGTGCATGATCATTAATGACTTTGTATGTTCTTCTTCGTTAATAAAATATTTTTATACGCCTTTGGTAGCTATTCTTGGTGTAAATCCGTGCGAAAAAGATTAATTATACCCCTCTAAGGACAAATCATCTTATATGTGCATTACGAGTTTGTCTTAATGTCTAGGAAATTTCTTATGAGAATATATTCTTGTGTTTTAAGAAGGATAACTAGGGTTTGGAATAGCCATTATTGTGAGTACACATAGATATTTCCAACGATTTTCATCTTGCAATGTTTTTTTAGATTTATTTATTTAAATTCTAAAGTTTATTTGGAAGATGATTTTACAGTATTAATCTTTACGGTTTTATATATTGCAAATTGTTATGGGATATGTTGTTTACGTCCGTGAACCTTGACTGTCCCATATATGCTCAAAAGTTAACTCTATTATATGTCAGTATGAAAATATTGATAAAAGATAGAATGAACTTTTGACTACAAAAGTTAAGCCTATTATGTCATTATGCAAATATTGATGGAAGATACGATGAACTTTTGTTTACAAAGATTAAGTCTATTATATGTCATTGTGCAAATAGTGATGAAAAATAGAATGAATCTTTGATTATTCCGCAGTATTGGTCTTTCCCTGATCCACATCTTTGTGTATGTACTGTGCGGCTCCATAAGTTCTCTTGTGTGAGCATTTCCGATTAAATTAATCATGGGTTCTCTTGTGGTTAATTTATTTGAGTTTTTGGATAAAAATTCATGTTTCATGTGATTTGTTAATGTCCAAAGAAATCCTTCTTTTCTTGTAAAAGTAAGGTCGCTCTTGTTGTTCTTTAGGGAATGACATTTTATGGGGGAGAGTTCTTAATTGAACTTGTGCTTAATTGCCAAATCTTTGTGGGGAGTGAGACTGTGGAATATTGTAGGAGTTATCTTGTATCTTTATAAACTTCTTGATGAATACACTAAGTTTCAACTATGTGAAATCATCGAAACAAGTTGGTATGCTATTCTTTTTTAGTCACGAAGTATCTCTATGAAAATTTCATGAGGATCCCACTAGTTTTCGTACCTTTGCCAATTTATATTGACAAAAAGGGGGAGAATTAATGTGTAGTTCACACTACAAATACATATGGTTTACGGATTATTATGTAAAGGGGAGTGGTTTTCATTGTGAGATGAAGTAATGACTATGGGGGAGTGATACATATCACCATAGTATTGTTGTCAAAGTTGTGATACAATTGAACTTTGATGCTGTGTAATAATACTATGACACTGTATAACAATTATTGAGAGCAATTGTTTTCTCACTGTTATTGCTACGGATCTTCAACAACTATGATGCTGAGTTGAATACATTTAGAATCATTGGATTCCTTGGAAGTGACGAAGATTTCGATTAATGTTGAAGAACCAAGGAGATCAAGCATTTGGATGAGAAGCTACAAAATTTATTTATTTTGTAATCCATATGTATTGATAGTTTTGTCACTAAAATTGACAAAGGGGGAGATTGTTAGAGAACTGTTCGGTCGAACTCGCAAGCGTTGCTATCTCAAGCTTGTTTTCAATGTTAGTGATAAAAACTATAAGTCTTGATTTCTAGTCTACTTATAGTGATGTCTCAGACTAGGATAGATTGTGTAGTTGAGCATTAGACTTCACGGCGTTCATCAATTGAAGACGAAGAACTACTAAGGAGAGTTTGTGGAACTTCATCAACAAAAGGTATGTGGAGACTAAAACTCATCTATCACTTGGAAAGTCTATTTCTACTCTATCTCCTATATTGAGACAAAAGTCGTATTACTATATAGTATTCGATTATGCACATTTGAGATTTCGAGCTGAGTTTAACTCGCTTACATATTTCTCGAAAAATGTGTTGGTAAGCTTTCGCTTCAACCAAGTTCATCTTATATTCTTGACGAAAGTCAAAAGATGATCATGTGAAAATTGCCGAGTAACATCTTACATAGTTTGTGTGATACAATCATTTGGTGTAGACTTGGAATATTTCGTTATGATTATTTCAATAACTTGAAAATTGCTTTGATGCTAATAGTGTGTGAAAACGGCTATTGTCATCCTCTAAGAAAGTTTCAATGATTGAAATAAAGTTTAGAACACTTAACCATCATTGGATTATGAATATTGTATGCATTCTTGCATGTATGTGATCCATGACCGGAACTATAGTATGCATACCCGTATGCGTACCTGTTAGTTGTAAAATTCCGAGTACCTAAGTACACATACCCATACGCGTACTGGCGAAGGGTTTGGGTCCATAAATTTCTGATGTGTTTGGAAGTATTCGTACCCGTTTGCATACTGGTGAACCCAAACTCAGACCAGCTACTTTAAGTATGCGTACCCGTTTGCATACCTTAGTGGTTAAAGTTCTAAAATCGGGTTGTTCATGAACTAATACATTTATATAATAAGGAATGTATTCTTTGCAAACCGTGGCTATAATGTTCATGAATTGATTTGAGTGAATCAAACCGATTTTGCTTCGATTGTGTTCTTGTATACTTCTATGAGAATATAGCAATTGAACAACTTTATAACTAGTTTCATTTGAGTCATTTGAACCAGTTGTTGTTAAGATGATTAAGGTTGATATGAGAGTATTCATATAGCTAACTTCGGTTAACTACTGTTGAGCCAACCAAGTGTACACGTTTAGGTACGGTTACTCAAACCTAAATGAAGGTACATTTCATTTGTGTATAACAAGCTAAGTTCGATCTAACGGTTGAAAGATATTAGCTTGAATCTAATCAGGTTTTCATCTAACGGTGAATATTGAATGCTTTGTTACCAAGCTAACTAAGATTGCAAACCCTGATTTGAAAACTATATAAAGGAGAACTCTAGCAATTGGGAAACCTAATCCTCACACCTCATGTGTGATACTAGTTGTGACTAGAGTCGATTCTCCTATAACCTTAGGTTTTTCACGAAACTCTGTATGTTAACGACTTAAAGACTTCATTTGGATTGTGAAGCCAGACCCAACTATTTTCTTTGTAGTTATGTGTTCTGATCTTGCCCGGTTCTATCGTATTGAATACTATCTTCTCTAAGATTTTCTCGAGATTGATTCTCCGATAGGAAAGATAAAAAGTAGTCACAAACATCTTCGTCTCATCGTTTGTGATTACACAATATCTTATTTCGCTACCATACGATTAAGATTATTGTTAGGTGATTGATAATACTAGGCTGTTCTTCGGGAATATAAGTCCGGTTTATCAATTGGTTCTTGTGCACCTTGGTTTATCAAAAGACGGAATAAAACTCGTAGGTATTTCTGTGGGAGACAGATTTATCTATTCCAATAGACTTTTCTGTGTGAGACAGATTTGTTTATCAAGTCTTCGACTTTGGGTGGTAGCAACTCTTAGTTGTGGGTGAGATTAGCTAAGGGAATCAAGTGCGTAGAATCCTGCTTGGGTTCAGAGACGTAAGGAGCGCAACTGTGCCTTGATCAGTGTGAGATTGATTAGGGATCAACTACATTCCAGTCCGAAGTTCATTGGTAGTAGGCTAGTGTCTGTAGAACCTTAATACAGTGTGGTGTTCAAAGATGGATTAGGTCCCAGGGTTTTTCTGCATTTGCGGTTTTCCTCGTTAACAAAATTCTGGTGTCTGTGTTATTTCTTTTCCGCATTATATTTGTTATATAATAGAAATATCACAGGTTGTGCATTAAGATCAATCAATTAGGTAATACAACCTTTGGTTGTTGATATAAATTGATTGACACTTGAACATTGGTCTTTGGTACCGTTCAAGTTGTTTCACATAATAATCAGGCTCGCGGATTTCTATCTGTTTGATTTGCTGATTACATTGTGAAACGGAGATATAAACTCTTTGATATACTTTTCTCTAGAATGAGTCTGACTTTCTAGTTGATTCTCCTGAAAGTATATTGAAGTTTGTCTATACAGATTGCCGAACGAAAATATTGGGTTTGTTTGTTAGACCCCCGTTTTTTCAATTGGTGTGACCGATCACAAAAGAGTTGTGTAATCGATCCTTGTAATTGTCTTAACTTGTCCTAGTAATTGGTGTAACCGATCCTAGTGACTTGTGTAACCGATCACAAGTAATACCATGAGAAAATGGTAACCGGTCCAAGTAATTGACGTAACCGATCCTGGTAACTGATGTAACCGGTCCCAGTAACCATATTTAGGTAGAACCGATCCTTGTGTTTGGTAGAACCGTAAACCCATGATTAATGACTTGATATTTAATCAATCACATAGTTGTCTTGGAATACAGATGAACCAATTCAAAACTTGTTTGGAAGTGTGGTATAATCGATTCCAAGATTGTAAATATGAAAAATGATTTACAAATAAAAGATGTCAACATACTTTGAACACGATCAGTAACTCTTATCTTTTATTGTTCAAAGATATTCCTTAATAACTCAAGGAGATCCCGGTTCGAAATAAATTAAGAATATTTTAATTAAGGTTGTTAGTTTTATATGCTTTTAATTACCAGCAATTAAATGCATATCTCTAGAAAATAAAAATTGGTAATGTGCATTTACTAATTGGAGATTTTCTATTGAGATTTCGGAAATATTGGACAAAGAATTTCCAGGAATTATGAAACCGATTTTGGGCATTTATTGCATATCTTGAGAATATTCGGTTTTGGAAATTCCTTGATGTCCAAACATCCTCGGTCTATAAATACCCAAGTTTGCATTTCTAGCAAACTATCCTAAGAGCCAGGCAAACTTCATCTTTTTGTTGTTTCTGGTGGAGCCGTCTATCCGGAGAGGAAAGTACCCTAATTAGGCGAAATCTCTTACGACTGCTCGTTTAAAGACTTTTGTGGGATCAAGAAGCTCTACGAGTACACTTGGTGGGAAACTAGATTATTGCAGTTTATTTTAGTTTTCGATTAATTTGATTGACTAACGGTTTTTGAACTTTGATTGCACCTAGTTTGTTTATTCTTGAGAGTCTTCTCTTCTGATATAAGATTCACTCAAACTAGATCGAAGTGTCGACGGGATCTTTAGAAATGTTTGTAGATCTAAAGACGTCTTGTGATAATCCATTGTTAACAGACTCCGTTCTATACGTGATTGATCACAAGAGATTCAAGTTGTTTTGTGCAGGTGTTTATTGAAGATTAAAGAAGATTTGAAGACAAAGAAGATTTCTGATTTGGTTTATATATCTTTGGGTGTGCATAAACCTTGATCGGCTGGGATCTAACTAGAATCGGATTTATTCGATTGGTTAGTTGTGTAAGATCGGCATCACCTTATAATTTCTCGTTTGATTCTATATTGATTGATTGCAAATCTAAACTCTGCTACTTCGGTAGTTGTTGGATAGATTGATCTGACCAGGCAAAGGAGTTTATTTGTTAAACGGAAGAGCCTTTGCATATGACTTGAGATATCTTCATCTGAAAGAATCAAGAGAGTTGTTACCAAACAGATTTGTTGTTCCTTTACTGTTTGGAATACGATCCAAAGGAATTGTTCCAATGCGTGCTCTTATTGAATGTCGGAACCGCAGGGATACTGAAGAAACTAAGTGAACTAGGTTTAGTTGCTTGGTCTCAACTATACGAAGTTGGTTTAGATTTTTTTATAGCAGCTTAATTCTGAGAGTATTCAATTCTGCACTAGGTCCCTGGGTTTTTCTGCATTTGCGGTTTCCTCGTTAACAAAATCTTGTTGTGTCTTTTACTTTTCTATTTCCGCAATTATAATTTGTTTATTATAATTAAAAGTAAAATACACAAACGTTAACTCCGTATTAATTGATAGTGATTCTATAGAGTTTGGTTAAGTCCAAACCTATTATCAAGTAATCACACTTTGATTGTTGTATTGTCTCGATCTCGTATCCATAGACGATCACACAAAGTGTGAATACCGATTTGTAGTATTGTCTCGACTTTGTCCATAGACAATCACTTTCGGTAAGAGGACTTATAGGTGGATAATTTAAAGATTGTGGTGTATTTGGGTTCCCTCGTCTTTTCACGAATAATGAGCAAATAATGGCTCTATACCTTGACAACACCTGGATAATGGTAAGATTTTTTCCAAGCAACCTAGAAGAAGACACTTTTACATGGTTCAGATGCCTCCCATCAAACTCGATCAGAACATTCGAGGAATTGAAATCATTGTTTATTCAGAACTATTCCTGTAACATTAAACAAGTAGAACGTTCTAGATGGCATTTGCAAAATCAGTCAAGGAAGTGAAAAGAGTTCACCAACTTTCTAAGACGGTTCAAGGCAGTAGTTGCCCCAGTTGATAAAGCATATGAGAAAGTCTTTTGATGACTATTCAGAAATGCTCTTGTTGAGGGAGAAAGTCGATATTCCTTCACATGTCACATTTTCGAGTCTCTGGACGAAGTCTACACCATATGTGGCAAGTTCGTTAGAAGGGAACAAGACAACTCGAACTTTCCTAACTCGGACCATAAGATATACTCAGCTGGACAGACCTAAGGAGAAAATAGACCTCTCTCGCCCAGACCCCAAACTAGCAATCAAACATGAAAAACTTCAGAGAAGAGTTTGAACCGAAATGGAAAGAAAAGTCAAATGATGTATTAATATGATACACTCAGCACCAAGGGCTGAAAGAAACATACTGTAAGACCCGACTAATACAAAGAAAAAGTACCTCGAGGTAAACGTCACAGGTCTTCATCCCAGTTGTGAAGGATTGCTTTTACCACTAGATGACATACACTTCACAAATAAATACATAGATGGTATCACTTTCCCACAACCTGACGCACTGGTGGTCGAGCTCATCATAGATGATTGAGATTTTCGTAAGACCTTAATTGGTCAAGGTTCCACCTATGACATCGTTTATCTTCAAGCAACATAACAGATGAAGATGACACGAGATGGTATCCTAAAGAATAACGACTCTGCTATTATGGGTTTCAACAGCTCGAAGACATATACAATGGAAGAAATTATTCTTACAGTTCAATCCGTCCCAATCAAAACAAACGTGGCTTTCCTGGTTCTCAATACCAAGTCACCGTACAATGTGATTCTGTGAAGAGACTGGATTCATACAATGCAAGCTGTACCTTCAACATATCATCAGAAGTTAAACTTTATGACCAACAAAGGTGAGTATGTCATTAAAGGTAACCACACTGTGTCTAAAGAGCCTAGTTAGCAATTAGGCATGCGACAATAATTCGGGTCGGTGAAAATGCGTGTATTAATTGGCTAGATAAAAAGTGAATTCGATCAAATATGAGGTCAACCATGCGCAATGCGGAAAAAATCCGACAATTCGTTAATTCACGTATAAAGCGTTTCACATGTACAACGCGGTACTAAAAATTTGACGTATATTAAATTATAAAAAAACATATTTAGTTGGGTGAAAACATGATTTGTCGTTTATATGCACTATATAAAATATATGCATTAATATCATAAAAGAGCAAGTGGTTGGTGGTTAAGTATATGAGCTGCAGGTCGTGGTATCAAACCCCATTGCATGCGATTTTCTGAAACGTATTAAATTTGTTGAAAATTAAGTGGCCGACCAATTCGTTTATTCGTATGAATCGCGAATTAAGCGGGATAATCTTAAAAGGCGCGTTTTCAAACCGGGGGTGTAATAATTCGGCGAATGTTTCCGAAACATATTAGTTCGCAAATATTCACGAATAATTTGGCAGAAATTCGTCGAATAAGATCTGGTAAGTTACCAGACAAATAATTCAAAGAAGAAGTAGTTGAACTACTGGAAAAAAGTTAATATGGATTCAGAGGATGAACCAAAAATAACCTATTTGGAAAAAAAATCTCACGGTAGAAGAAAACAGGGACTTACAACAATTCCTCAAGGAAAATATAAACCTCTTCACATGGAAAATATCATATATGGTGGGAATCGATCCAAAGTATCGCCTGTCATTCTCTGAAGTAGTCCAGACTTCAAGCCGGTAATACAAAAGACAAGATGTATGATGCGGTGAAAGAAGATGTTCAAAGAATGCCATAGGAAAAAATCATAAGAGAATGCAAATATCCGGACTAGATATCAAATATTGTGGTCGTAATGAAGAAAAATGGAAAGGTAAGAGTCTGCATAGACTTTACAAACTTAAATAAAGCATGCCCCAAAGACAGTTCCCTTTGTCAGATATACACATAATAGTAGAAGTTGTCCTTGGGCATGATATAATATCCTTCATGGATGGATACTCAGGTTACAATCAGATACCAAAGGATCCAAAAGACGAGAAGCATACTGCATTCATCATAAATAATGAACTACATTGTTTCAAAGCAATGTCCTTCGGCCTAAAGAACGCATGATCGACTTATCAGAGACTGGTCAACAAGATGTTCAAAGACCTCATCGGAAGCACAATGGAATGCTATGTAGATGACATGGTCATGATGAGTAAAGAACCAGAAGATCATACAAAGGATCTACTCAAGACCTTTACTATCCTCGAGGAGTATAACATGAAGATGAACCCTTAAAAATATGTGGAGTCCAAAGTGGAAATTTTCTAATCTTCATGGTCACGAGAAAGGGAATTGAAGTTGACCCACTTAAAATCAGAGCAATTATAGAGAAGAAACCGCCAACTTGAAAGAAGGAGATACAACAGTTAGCAGAAAAACTGCCAGCACTGAAAAAATTCATTTTGAGATTGTCAGACAAGTGCATGCCATTGTTTAACCTACTTTTCAAGCAACAAGACTTTAATTGGAATGAAGAATGGCAGGTAGCTCTTAACAACAATAAAGCTTACTTATCATTTCCTCATATTATGTCAATGCCTATCAGGGATGAAGAGATCTATGTTTACATTGCAACAACTCAAAGTGCAGTACTACTCAGAGTGGAAGACAATAAAGAGAAACCAATCTAGTTCATTAACAAGTCACTTATAACACCAGAATCTAAATACTCACAGTTGGAAAAGATGATCTTCGATATCTACTTTTCATCTACAAAGCTACGACTAAACTTCTTTAGCTGGAAGATAATTGTGTTCACAGAATACTCAGTTGAAAATATTCTGTCCAACGAAACAAAAACTGAAGGATTTCAAAGTAGGGAGTCCACCTGAATCAATTCAGTATGGGATACAAAAACAGAAAAGCCATAAAAGCACAAGCTGTAGTTGAAGATCGAGACTTTAATCTAACGTTCAGCGAAAATCAGTCGGAAGTGTAGCCAGATTCTAAGAGAATACAAGATTGTGAAGACTCTTCACTCGACACACCTGGAGTGTGGAAAATTTTCATTCATGATGCATCAAACAGAAAAGGAGGTAGAGATGGAGTAGTCATAGTGACACCAGAAAACATCTTCATCAAATTCTCGTATGCATTGGATTTCATCCCAACAATAATCAAGCAGAATATGAAGCGTTATTAATTACAAGGACTACTTGATGCAAAGAGTCTACAATTAAAAGAGTTCATACTATTCAGTGACTCTCAGCCGACGACAAAGCAGGTAGATGGTAAATTTGAAACAAGAGATGTTTCGATGGAAAAATACAAAAGAAAAGTCAACACTCTTATATCCAACTTTGAAAAAGTGAGTATCAGAAAAATACCAAGGAATAAGATGAGACATGTAGATGCATTAGATTTCCTGGGATCAGTAATACCTGGAGCATGCCAAAGAACAATAAAGATTGGTATCTTGGAGAGGTCAGTTATACACGAGCCAGACACAGATGGTGCAGTAACTCAGAGCTCGAACGTGACCCTATTTTTTTTAGAAAGAACCTAGATGCAAGGTATGTTTAGCTACCTCAGGTCAAAGTTATTACCAGATGACCCAACAGAGGCAAGGAAGATAAAAACCAAAGCAACCGGATACCAACTTCTATATGGCGACATGTACATAAAGACATACGTGCGACCGCTACTCAAATGTGTCACAAAAAAATAAGGAGAGCAAATCCTAGCTGAAATACACTCAGGAGATTACGGTAACTGTTAGAGCACTGCTCGGTCGAACTCGCAAGCGTTGTTATCTCAAGCTTGTTGTCAAGTTTAGTTGTCAAAACTATAAGTCTTGATTTATAGTCTACTTATAGCTAAGTCTCAGATTAGGATAGAAAGTGTAGTTGAGCATTAGACTTCACGGCGTTCATCGATTGAAGACGGAGAACTACTAAGGGGATCTTGTGGAACTTCATCAACAAAAGTTATGTGGAGACTTGAACTCATCTATAACTCAAAAGTCTATTTACTCTATCGCCTATTTGAGACAAAAGTCATATAGCTATATAGACTTCGGTTATACACATTTTGATATTTCGAGCTGAGTTTAACTCGCTTACATATTTCTCGAAATATGTGTTGGTAAGCTTTCGCTTTAACCAAGTTCATCTTATACTCTTGACGAAAGTCAAAAGATGATCATGTGAAAATCGCCTGGTAACATCTTACATGATTTGTGTAAGACAGTCATTTGATGTAGACTCAAAATGTTTCGTATTGATCATTCGATCACTTGAAAATTGCTTTGAAGCTAATAGTTTGTGTGAGACAGTTATTCCCGTCTTCCAAGAATGTTTCAATGGTTTAAATGAGAGTTTAGAACAAATGGATTTAAGCATAGTATGTCTACTTGCATATATGTAATCCATGTCCGGGAACCATGGTATGCATACCCGTATGCGTACTGGTTGGTTTGTGAAGTCCGGGAACTGATGTGATTTTAGATAGTGGTAAGAAATGAGGTTGTCGTTCACTCGGATTTGTAGAGATTAAAGTTTTTAAAAATACTAAATAAATATATACAAAGACTATTAACAATGGGCGAGAGGTACTGGGACTAAGGATTTAGCCAATCTTCAAAACATAAGGTTCACTTATTTATTCTCAACAATTTTAGCTCAAGAAATATAAACATGGACTCTATTTTTTGCCAAGGTAGATTCTCAAAACATTGATTGTAAATGTTAAGCATGGGACATCAAATCACCTAAGCTAAGCATGACCCATCTAATCAAATGACAACCAATTTAATCAAATCATATTTCAATTAATTTTAATGCAAAAGTCATAAAAAGAATAAAAATAAATTTACCATGTATGAAGTTCGGCCTCCTCCGTCGTCCCAGTGTTGGGGTTTAACTCATCATGTCGAAAACACACTCAAAATATGTATTCATGGCTCAAAAAGTGTTTACAAGAAGAGAAAATAATGAAACAGGAAATCTGCAACAGCACAGGTGCGTTACAGACCGACTGTTTCAACTCTCAACTGTTATGATGAAGATAATCGTTACAAATCTGAAGATAAATGTTGCAGAAGAGGATGAAGAAACTGTTACAATGAAGATAAATGTTGCAAACTAGTTGAAGAAACTGTTACAACGAAGATAAATGTTGCAAACCAGTTGAAGAAACTGTTACAACCAGTTGAAGAAACCGTCGTTGTTTCCCTGTTCTTCACGAGCAGCAGCAGCAGCAGAACCAACAGAGTTCTGAAAACTCTTGATTCACGCCTCCTGAGCTCTCCTCTCGACCCCAAACTCTCGACCACCCTTCTATGGAACCTTGTGACTCTATTTATACACCAAAATCCTAAAAATCACGCGTCAATTACACAAAATAATTCTCATTTACTCCCATGCATGGAAAAGAATAATTTCCATTTTTTGATTAATTACGCGTCTAATCTCGTGCTGCACACACCAAAAGCATTCCTTCACGTCCCATAATAAGTTAGGCACGCATAAGCCACAAGAAAACTTCCCAAAATTACCAAAAATTCTGAAAATATCTTACGGGAATATCACGCATGTTTTGCTCTACACTTGAATTCTAGCCAATTCTGGTCGAAACCAAAGACCATACCACGTTTATATGGGTCCTAGGAATGATCCCAATCAATTCCATCCCTTTAGTCTCTCTGAAATGACTCCAAAAATATGATTGAAAATCTGCCATGGATAAACATAATTTTCCCGCCTTTTTTTGTTTTTGAACGTGAAGGAGAAGGGGGTGCCCCTTATCCGCTACTGGATTCCGAATAACAAATGTCCCTTGGGGTGCTTTTAGACAACTTTTCGAGCCGATTTTTCCAAAAATGTTTATTGCCCAAAAATACCTACAAACACATAAAACACCATAATAAGTACAAAAATGGGTACTAACAATATACACAATAGAGATGAAAATAGACACATAAATGCGTCTATCAGGAACCTGGTATGCAAACCGGTACGCGTACTGGCGTTAGGTTCAGGTCCGGGAATTTTTGCTGAGTTTGGATGGTATGTGTACCAGTTCGCGTACTGGCGAAACCCAAACTTGGTCCGGCTACTTAGGTACGCATACCTAAGTAGATGATGTTCTAAAATCGGTCTGTGTGAGGAATGCAATCTTTTGTAAACCGTGGCTATAATGTTCATGACTTGATTCGAGTGAATCAAAATCGATTTTGCTTCAATTGTGTCTTGTATACTTCTATGAAAATATAAACAATTAAACAACTCTAGAACTAGTTTCATTTGAGTCATTTGAATTAATTATGGTTAAGATGAATAAGGTTGATATGAAAGTGTTCATATGGATAACTTCGGTTAACTATTGTTGAGCCAACAAGGCGTACACGTTTAGGTACGGTTACTCATATCTAAATGAAGGTACATTTCATTTGTGTGTAACAAGCTAAGTTCGATCTAACGGTTGAAAGATATTAGCTTGAGTCTAATTAGGTTTTCATCTAAAGGTGAATATTGAATGCTTTGTTACCAAGGTAACATTGATTGCAAACCCTGATTTGAAGACTATATAAAGGAGTACTCTAGCAACTGGGAAAATTAATCCCTACACCTCCTGTGTGATACTAGTTGCGACTAGAGTCGATTCTCCTTTAACCTTAGGTTTTTCACAAAACCATGTAGGTTAACGACTTAAAGACTTCATTGGGATTGTGAAGCCAGACCCAAATATTTTTTCTGTAGTTGCGTGATGTGATCTTGCTGTTTCAATCGCGATTGAGTACTATCTTCTCTAAGATTGGCTCGAGATTTAATCTCCGATAGGCAAGATAAAAAGTAGTCACAAACATCTTCGTCTCATCGTTTGTGATTCCACAATATCCTGTTTCGCTACCATACGATTAATATGAGAATGAGGTGATTGATATTTCTAGGATGTTCTTCGGGAAAATAAGTCCGGTATATCAATTGGATCCTGTTCACCTTGATTTATCAAAAGACGTAACAAAACTCATAGGTTTATCTGTGGGAGACAGATTTATCTATACAATAAACTTTTCTGTGTGAGACAGATTTGTTTATCAAGTCTTCGAATTTTGGTCGTAGCAACTCTTAGTTGTGGGTGAGATCATCTAAAGGAATCAAGTGCGTAGAGTCCTACTGGGATTCAGAGATGTAAGGAGCGCAACTGTACCTTGATCAGTGTGAGATTGATTAGGGCTCAACTACATTCCAGTCCGAAGTTAACTTGGGGTAGGCTAGTGTATGTAGCGGCTTAATACAGTGTGGTGTTCAAATCTGGACTAGGTCCTGGGGGTTTTCTGCATTTACGGTTTCCTCATTAACAAAATTTCTAGTGTCTGTGTTATTTCTTTTCCGCATTATATTTTGTTATATAATAGAAATATCACAGGTTGTGTGTAGTTAAATCAATTAGAGAATCCAACCTTTGGTTGTTGATTATATTGATTGACACTTGAACATTTGTCTTTGGTACCGTTCAATTTGTTTCACATAATAATCAGGCTCACGGATTTCTATCTGTTTGATTTTCTGATTACATTGTGAAATAAAGATACAACTCTTGGATATATTTTCATTGATTGAGTCTGACTGTCTAGTTAATTCTCTTGGAATTATATTGGAGTTTGTCCGTACAGATTGCTAAGAGAAATATTGGGTGTGGTTGTTGGACCCCCGCCTTTTCAATAACTACGCATGAAAAAAATCCTTAGCTGAGAAGGCAAGATCCCAAGGCTATTTCTGGCCACACATGGAAGAAGCAGCTGAGGAAATCAAAAAGAGCTGCGATAAATGCCAAAGGTGTTACTAATTAATACCAAATTCAGAAAAATTCTCTATTCTAGTCTAATTCCTGCAAGCATTAGAAAATGCAGAACAATTCCTGCAGCTGAGGAACCATTTGTCTTTCCATATTTTTGTGGAAGCTCCGTTTTTAACTTGCCAGACAAAGTTTTTTGGATACTAATCTAAATCCAAAAGAGATTAGAAGATCTAGAGAATTCTATAAAATGAGAATTTTGGAAAATTTAGCTTTGAGAAGTTGGGCCCAAAGTTAGTCATGATCTGTAATTAGCCTAGCTACTTGCCAGTTTTGTAAGGAGAACTATATTAAATTGGTGGAGGTTTTTAATTCCTAACTCACCTTGAAATATAGGCTTACAAATACTTTTCTAGGATTTTATGTATCCACCTCTACTCTTGGGATTATCCTTATTCCACTAGAAGTCTCGTTGGATTTGGTCCAATCGATCAAGAGTTGCCATAGGAAGAGCTATGACTTGCATTTGGTAAGTTGGAAAGCCTTGAAAATTTGATTTTATTAGCACTGTACGGCCTGCTTGTGGAAGAAGTTTAGATTTCTATCCTTAAAGGGTAGCATAGTATTTTTGAAGAAGGGGCTCAAAGTTTTATTTCTTATTCTTATTGAAAAAGAGAGGAGTTCCAAGATATCTATCATTTTTTGCCATCAATCGGCCTTGTAGGATTTTTGCAATGATTTTTTCATGTTTCGGGTGTATCCACGGCTGAAATAAATTCCCGACCTTTGAAGATTGACCATTTTTCTTGTAATCTTGCCAAATATTGATAAGATATCTAAGAGGTTTTTAGCTTCCCCCAAGTCAGCTTTTGTGAATAAGAAGCAGTCGTCCGTAAAGAAAAGGTGGAGTATATTCGGGGCATTTTTATATATTTTAAACCTCGAAAGTTTTCTATCCTTAATTGCTTTATCTAGAAGTCTATATAAAATCTCCATACAAATTAGAAAAAGGTATGAAGATAGCAGATCACCGTGTCTTAAACCTCTTGAATTGGTGAATTTTAGACCGGGAGATCCATTTAGGAGGATGGAGAAGGAGGTGATTGAGATACATTGCATGATAAGATTTACCCAAGATTAACCAAATCCAAATGCCAGGAGAGCCGACTTAATGAAATTTCACTCAACCCTACGTATAATGGTTAGATGTATCCAACTTTTACTCTGTAACACCAGGCATAGATTGTGTCAATCCATATAAGATGGATTTCTGGATGAGCATCTTTTCAATTAAAAGATACTCTTATACATATAGCAAAGTAATCTTTCTCCCTTACTACTGAGGTTACCATACTAATGTAGTCGATTTATCACTTAAGTTGTTTGTCTATGGCTAAAGCTATATTTGAGCACTTCACATTAAATTTATTAAAGTTATTATGCTTGGACATAACGAGGAAACGAGACGCCTTGGGCATAAGTTTTTTTTTTATTTCTATATTATTGTTTCTTATTGGTTAAGTTGATGGAATTACTGCAAAAATTCTCAAGACCAAGGGAATTGACCTAAAACGTACTCGCGTGGAGGTGAAAAAGATAATTGGTAAATGAAGTAGATTTGTTGTTATAGAAATATCATTCACACCTCATGCTAAGCGTGTCTTCAAACTGTCACCCGAGGAAACCGATCTGGTTATGTTAAAGCCATGTGTACGTTTTTTTGTAGATAATCGAAGGTGAGGGACGCTTTTTGTAAATCAAGTTACTCTCCGCATCAGTCGTATGGCCTACTTATGTGATCTTCTTCTTTATTGTTTTATGGAAAACCCTATCATGTAACAGGCTGCACCTTATCAGAGTTTTGGGCGCGCTTAGCTAGGTTACGTAGTAGTAAAACAGTTAGCATTAATTAAGGTCTAAATAGACGTTTTAGTTCATTAATTAGCTATTAGTGTCAACGTCCAGGATATGTGCATCTTAGAGGTTAGGATTAGGGTTACGCTTCTATATTATCTCCTTGCTATTATCCTTTGGAGACCAGAAAGAGTTAGGTAAAGAATATTGTTCTCTTAGGAATGAGACGGTGCACTGTTCTCTCAGGAATGAGACAGTGAGGTTCATTTAGGGTTTGTTATTCAATAAATCTGAGTTATCTTTTCATCTTGAATCTGTGTTTGTCATATCAACTTGTTATTACATAACAATTGGTATCAAGAGCAGGTTAGATTCATTATGACAGGACCAACAATCAAAGAATTATAGAAAAACTTTGAAAAATCACTCTAATGAGATGAAATATTTATTTTCAAAGTTGACAAAGGACTTATCATCGATAGCAGAACGTGAATCTGCTCTAAGAAAGGACGATTCTGATAAGACTAATAGGTTGTTGTCATTATTAAAGAGATTGCTTCTTCAAAACGCTGAGTCACAGAAGAGTACTGCGGCAGTTTTAAATGATATTGCATCAAACGTCAAGAACAAGGCAGTAGAAGAAGAATCAAGGGACAATGAATACGCTGAAACATCATATGGATAAGGTATGAATGCTCTGTTCAACAACTACCTCTCTCACAGACCCCCAAAGTTGGATTTTCCTAGGTTTGATGGCGACAACCCAAAGGGGTGGCTTCGTAAATGCGAAAGATTCTTCTCTATCAACAAAGGCATTGAAGAAAAGGATTATGTGGGTACTGCTTCTTTATACATGGAGGGTAAAGCAGATTCATGATTCTTTGACTACCATCTTGGTAAGGGTCCTATCTCTTGGTCTCATTTTTGTCTTGCAGTTTGTACTCGATTTGAAGATATAACAAATAACAATTATGTGGGTATGTTCAACAAACTTATTCAAATATCTACTGTTGAGGAATACTTTGAAAGATTCGAGACACTCAAAGCCATTATGTTAAGTAAAAACCCACACATGACTGAAGCTTACTTTGTCCTCAGTTTCATGAGTGGACTGAAGGATGAAATAAAAACTACCATACAAATATTTAAGCCTTCCACTCTATCTGAAGCTTTCCAATTAGCCAGATTACAAGAGCTATCTGTGGAGGGTTTACAAAAGAAACTTAAATCCACTTACAAATCCTACCTTACCACTTCTTATTTCCCCTCCACCTTCACAAAAACCACAAGCCACTACAATAACAAACCCACCAAAAACCCTTTCTAAACCACCCTTTCAACCCAGAGCTTTTAACTCAAAACCCAATTATCCCCATGTCAAAAAACCTACTTATGAACAGCTGAAGGATAGGAAGGAAAGAGGGTTATGCTACAACTGTGATGAGAAATTCTCATTTGGTCATAAATGTAAGCAACAACAGTTGTACATGCTAGCCTTAGATGAACAAGAAGATCCAAATGAACAACAAGACTTAAGGGAGGAAGAATAAGAAAATGGTGATTCTCCAGTTAAATCTGACATGGAAATATCTCTCCATGCTCTTACAGGGTGTACTAGTAGTGACACCATCAGAATACCAGGATATGTCAAAAAGAGGTTTATTTCTATTCTGAATGACACATGAAGTACTCATAGCTTCAGTGATAAGGACTTAGCTTAACAACTGGAATGCTCAGTTGAACAGACATCCCAACTCTTAGTCACAGTGGAAAATGGTGATAGGACAATCAGCTTTGGAATGTGTAAACAACTCCAATGGTCAATGCAGGGCAGCAAATTCAATGGGGACCTGAGGCTTTTACCTCTTGGTGGATGTGACATGATTTTGAGAGCATATTGGCTCAGGACATTGGGAGATGTTGTATTCAACTTTGAGAAACTCTGCATCAGCTTTGTTCACAAGGGTAAGAAAATCACTCTCTCTTGGGCTAGAGAGAAACCTTCCTTAAGGATGATTAGCACCAATGCTGTTACAAGGTTTCTTAAGAAGAATTCCCATGGTATAATGGGTCACCTATTCTCCATTTCTCCTACCCTACCCAAGCAAGAAATTCCACAACCCATACAATATTTATTACAAGAATTTACTGATGTTTTTGAGGAACCTAAATCTCTATCTCTACCAAGAACATTAGATCACAAAATCCCACTTAAACCCAATTCAATATCCACTAGTCAAAGACCCTACAGATTTACCTATGTACAAAAATCTATTATTGAATCATTGGTCAAAGAAATGTTGCAAGCTGGAATTATTCAAACAATCCATAGCCCATTTGCAGCTCCAATCCTTCTAGTAAAGAAAAAAGGACAATACATGGAAGTTCTGTGTTGATTATAGGAGGCTTAATGACATCACCATCAAAGATGAATTTCCCATACCAATAATTGAAGAGCTGTTGGATGAACTAAATGGTGCAATGGTGTTTACAAAACTGGATCTCAGGTCAGGTTATCATCAGATCCTAATGCATATAACTTACATTCACAAGACAGCTTTTAGGACTCATGAAGGGCACTATGAGTTCAAGGTTATGCCATTTGGATTGACTAATGCTCCATCAACCTTCCAAGCACTCATGAATGAAGTATTCAAGCCATATTTGAGGAAGTTTTTGTTGGTTTTTCTTTGATGATATTCTAATCTACAGTCTTTCTTATGCATAACATGTTAAACATTTGCGGATAGTTTTGGACCTACTGAGACAACACAAATTATATGTTAAACATTCTAAATGCTGCTTTGCCTAGGAAGAATTGGAGTACTTGGGTCATATCATCACAACTTAAGGGGTTGCAGCTAATCCTTCTAAAATATCCAGCATGGTCCTGGCCTACTCATTCCTGCCTAAAAGAATTAAGTTTTTTTTTTAGGCTTAACATGATATTATAGGAAATCTGTTAAAGGATATGACACCATTTGCAAGCCATTAACTGATCTTTTGAAGAAGAATGCCTTTTCTTGGATAGAAGATGCTGATTATGCCATCAAGGAGCTTAAGTAGATCATTATCATCACTCTATTCCTAGCCTTACCATACTTTTCTGAACCCTTCATCTTAGAGGCTGGTATTGGTGTTATTTTGATGCAGGAAGGAAGACCCATAGCATTTTACAGCAATCCATTGGGACCTAAATCTCTGGGTCTTTCCACTTATGAAAATGAGCTACTTGCAATAGTCAGTGCAGTTACAAAGTGGAGAAGCTACCTGATGGGCAACCATTTTATCATCCATACTGACCAACAAAGTATCAAATACTTTATGGAGCAGAAGATGTCCACTGTGTTACAACAGAGATGACTTATGAAACTGTTGGGATTTGATTATGAAATCAAATATAAAAGAGGAATGGAGAACAAAGTTGCAGATGTTTTATCAAGATTACCTAATTTATCCTTGAACTCCATCAACACCTCTCAAGATGATGAAGCTGCCAATTCCATCATATCCAAACTGCTAATTTCCTATACTGCTGTCAGTAATTATACTTACAACAATGGAATACTGAGGCATAGAGAGAAGATTTATGTGGGGGCTGGTCACGGCATAAGGCATTCTATACTCACTTCCATACATGCCTCAGCTATTGGAGGACACTTTGGTAATCAAGGAAACTATATGAGGGAAAAGGCTTACTTCTACTGGCCAGGTATGAGGAATGATATTGTAGAGTTTGTATCCACTTGTGATGTCTGTCAAATAAACAAGGGGGAGCACACTTACCCAACTGGGTTGTTGCAACCATTACTAATACCTGAACATGCATGACAACATATAACCATGGACTTTGTTGAAGGTTTGCCTAAATCTGGGGGAAAAGATGTTATTTTGGTGGTTATAGATAGGCTAACCAAATATGGTCATTTACTTGCTCTTAGCCATCCATTCACTGCCTCAACAGTGGCTCAGCATTTTCTCAACAATGTATTCAAGCTTCATGGGTTACCAACCTCCATTACATATGATAGAGATAGGATCTTCATTAGCAACTTCTGGCAAGATTTATTTCAAACAATTGGTACCAGCTTGAATCTGAGCACAACTTACCACCCACAGATAGATGGACAGACTGAGAGGGTAAATGCTTGCCTAGAGAATTACTTGAGATGCATGACAAGTTATAAACCTAAGGCTTGGAGCAAGTGGATACCTTTAGCTGAATGGTGGTATAATTCTAACTACCATACTATCCTGGGTATGGCTCCTTTTAAAGCACTCTATGGATACCAGTCACCACATTTGGCCTTCCCAGTCCCAGTCACTACAACTGTTGCGGATATGGAAGAATATATCAAGGAAAAGGATCAAATGCTTAGTTTTCTCAAGGAGAATCTACACAAGGCTCAAGAAAGGGTGAAATTCTTTGTAGATAAAAACAAGGTGGACAGATCATTTGATGTGGGAGATGAAGTGTATCTAATGTTACGGCCTTATAGACAAACCTCCATTTCCCTAAGAAGAAATCTCAAGTTATCAGCCAAGTACTATGGCCCTTTTAAGGTAATAGAAAAGATTGGGTTAGTAGCATATAAGCTCCAGCTGCCAGCTGAGTCAAGAATACACCCCGTCTTTCATGTATCTCAACTCAAGAAGAAACTAGGAACAACTATGATTCCAGTACCATACATGCCATTAGTGGATCAGCATGGACAAATCAAGATTGAACCAACAGCACTGCTAGGAGAAAGAATTACTATGCGCAACAACATTTCCATTCCTCAACTCTTTATACAATGGGCCAACTCCAACACAGATGATGCTACTTTGAAAGATGCGGCACACATCCAAGCTCATTTTCCAAAATTCTATCCTTAAGGACAAGGATGTTCTTTAGGGGAGAGTATTGTCATGTAATAGGATGCCCCTTATCAGAGTCTTGGGCGCGCTTAGCTAGTGTTACGTAGTAGTAAAACAGTTAGCATTAATTAAGGTTTAATAGCCATTTTAGTTAGTTAATTAGCTATTAGTGTCAATGGACAGGATCTGCGCATCTTGGAGGTTAGGATTAGGCTTACGTTTCTCCCCTTGCTATTATCCTTTGGAGGCAAGAAAGAGTTAGGTAAAGAATACTGTTCTCTCAGGAATGAGACACTGAGGTTCATTTAAGATTTGTTATTCAATAAATCTGAGTTATCTTTTCATCTTGAATCTGTGTTTGTCATATCAACTTGTTATTACATAATAAACCCATGATATAAGAATACAATCAAGCTAATGGAGCTACAATAAGATGACAATTAATACACGAATTAATAAATCATGGGTTAATTGCAATTCATGCAGTAGACTTTGAGTAAGATATTTTTTTCCAATTTCCCTCTGCTACGCCAATTTCTTAGTGAGTAGAAATATTGTGTATCGATGGCTTTGTGGACAAAGCTAGAATTATTTGATCCTAAAAGGTATAAGGCTCGACATGCGAAAGTGAGATGAAGTATATGGCATGCATATGCTATCGATGGATGAACATGCATGTAATGCTTTGCCTGAACATTATTGTTTACCAACTTCCACTATCTTTTGACGAAGCATAATAATTTTGTTGATATGTGTGCGCTCCAGTATACATGCAATTTATTCTCATCAATATTTTTTAGGAAGAAAAAGAGCTTTGCATAGCAAAAGATATGGACAATTATCAATTTTCATCAAAATTATTTGTTTTCCATTTTAAATGTACCTTTTATTTATACCGGATGATATTATTCGTGAAACGATCTCCATACAATGCTAAATCTATTTTTTACCCACGAATTATATTCGTGAAGTTGTTTTATACTACCATAGTTAATATACAAAGACGAACACAAAAGCTTGAGAAAACGATAAAATTCCTCATCATAAAATTAAAATAGTTTAGTTGAGCGTATAACAAAAAAAAAAATGGACAACTATCAATTTTCAAAACAGAAAATGGACTATTTGGCCAAAAAGGTACTTTTCCCGGTTCAGATGGACGGGTAAACTTTCCATATGGGTGAAATGGATGGGAGATATTTATATTTGAAACAGGCACAAATACCCTTTCTCAATTACACTTTCATCGACTCTTTCATTTTCTCTCCATCGTCTCTCTTTCTCTTCCTTCTGTATTTCTCCATCATGACCATTGAAACCGGTTTCTTCTCCTTCTGCTTACCAACAACGACATCAACAATATCATCGTCGTTGTAGCATCATTAACTCTAGTATTATCAGTCTTTGTAGTTGAAATTGAAGACACCATCGTCGAAATTGGTTTCTCCGCCGTTTGCAAAACACCGACACCAACTCCGGTATGAAAAACTTAAAGCCTAATTAGGTATTGAATCGATCAATTTCATGAAATCTCTAGCAGAACTCGTAAGTTTTCCAAACCCTAACTTTGTTTTGATTTTATTTTCAAAATTACATGATTAATTTGTTGAATTGGTTGAATTTTTATTTTCATTTAACTGGATATAACTGGTTTTAGTTGATTGTTGTAATGAACTTAATGGTTATATATATTAGATGAAAATGGTTTGTATCTAGTTATATGTGTTGTATGGGCAAAGAAACCAAAAGCAGAAGTTCTCCATTATCGAAGTCATGCTCTGCAAGTGTTTGTAAGAATGCCAAAATAGGTAGAAGATGAAACCAGTTTTCATCCTATCCAAAATTATTTTAGTTATGCAGGTTTGATATTTCTTTTTCGCCATAATATATATGAAGAATGAAACCAGTTTCACCCTGACAAAAAATTTGTTTCTTTTTTCCGAATATGAAGGATGCAACCAGTTTCACCCTAGCCAAAAAATCTGTATTTTTCAACATATGTAGGATGAAACTGGTTTCACCCTGCCCAAACATCTGTTGATGGGAAAA